>JAPSGF010000026.1:4932345-4953174 GCA_035772895.1 Perdix hodgsoniae
CCTTCCTTCCTTCCTTCCTGCCTCCCTGCCTCCCTCCCTGCCTCCCTGCCTCCCTCCCTGCCTCCCTCTACTCTTTCTTCCACCCTTCCACCCCTCCTCCCTCCCTCCCTCCCTTCCTTCCTTTCTCTCTCTCTTTTTTTTCACTTTTTAAAAAACTCTGAATGAACTCTTTTGCATTGTTTGTTAGCCACAGAAACTACAGCTAACAAATTATTGAAAACCAGGTGACGCCTTTGAAGAATTTTTAAATGAACCCTAACCGCAGCCTACGGCTACTTGCTCAAAGTGAAAAAAAAAAAAAAAAATTAAGGTGAACTAGCCACTGTTACTAAGAGTCAATTGACAGAACACATGGGTCATTAATTTTGTGTCCTTTGTTTTGTCAGTTTGTTTTTGTGAGGCCTGGTAGAGAAAGTAAAACCAGTCAAGCTGAAAATTGTCTGCTCTGTAGCTGATTTCCCCTCCCAGCATGCCCTGACCCTGGGGAGGGGGCTGCGGGGCACCAGGCCCCTTCCTTCCATGCAGAGCACAGGGGCTGGCGGTGGTCGTTTTGTGCTGGGGGGGCACGAGGTGACCTCCTGGGGCGATGCTGTGGTGTGTGCAATGAGGGGAAGGATCCCACCGTTCTTTTGGGCTGGGAGTGAGATCCACGTGGAAGTTGGGGAAAAAAAACATGGTCAAAAGGAAATAATAACATAATAATAATAACATAATAATAATAATAAATACATACGGATATATACTGTATATATCTATATAATCAAGTCAGCACTAATCCAGGCATCACGCCCCAGAATGGCTTTCCAGCCCCCATAGGGATGTGAACATCTGTGTGTGCTTGCACATCTTCAGTATTTCCATTACAATGACCAGTGCTCTTGGGTGTTATGGGTTGAGGGGTGTTGGGGTGTCTCAGCCCCTGGCCCACCAACTGTGCAGGGGCTGGAGGCCAGGTCACTGGCACAGACCCTGTCCCAGGCACAAGGAATGAACAGCCTGCACCAGTTTTTCCCTTAAAAGACAGAAGTAGCCAGTGGCATTCAGAGAAGGCAGGTATTACACATTTGCAGCCAAATCCCACAAAATTAGCAAGCAAAATACTTTCTATGGGTAACAGCTATAGAGTGGATAAAGGGCAGCAATCAGGTACACCAGGCAGATGCTCTCAGTTTTTCCTTCCCAAGCACGGGACACTTCCCCAGACCTCTGAGACCACAGACTCATGGAATCTTTAAGGCTGGAAAGTACCACTCAGATAATCTAGTCCAACTGTCCACCCATTCCAGCCAAGCCCACTAGCCAGGTCCCTCAGTGCCACATCTACCAGCCACCACCATGGCTATAAAATTGACATCTCCCAGTCTCTCCTGTAACTTACCTAGAAGACAAATGTGAATGCAGAGCATCATTATAACAAATTAACTTGTTCATCAGTGCCTACCATGTTTGGGTGAATTATTGAATTCCTTCTCACTTTTGGTTTCAAACACCATTTTCTCTCATTAGAGTGGTTGCCAGAAGTGGGTGTTTGTGGGCTGGTATTATTGCTAGGACTGAGAGAAATTAGGAGATGTAATTTAAAAGTAGAAATAGGGCCTATGGAAAATATCCATTTAGTGCTCTGTCAATAAAGACACCAGGAAAAAGCACGACTCTATTTGATTAAACGCTCTTGGAATCACAAAAAATGATCCCTTTAACTCCATTATCTTAACAGTCATTGGGAATAAATTGCAATTAATTGAGTAGCCTTTAATCCAACAGTTAAAATTGATTTTGGCATTATCTTCTGGATGCTGGATGTTGGTAGGCAAGTGCTAAAAAGTTCTTTCTTCCTGTTGAAGGATTGCTAGCATTTTTGTTGTATAATTCAGTATTGATGTCGCTTAATATTTGTTTTTAAGAGACTAAAACAGTTTGCTGAATCACTTTCATGGTTCATTAAAGCAAAAGCTGCAGCTTCTGTTCTGACTGCCTAGATAACATTTTCAGATAAACACAATTTCCTGGAGTTTGTGGTTTTTTATGTTTTTGTTTTGTTTTGTTTTCTCCTAGGTCAAGCCCAGAACCTTTACCTTATGAAACAGATTACGCTTTCAAAATATTGTATGTTAAGTGTGTGTTGTTGCTTGTTATCCATAAATCAGATACAGAGTCCTAATGCCCAAGAATGTTCCGTTTGCTCTAAGGAGAAATGTTCACTTTTATATAGGAAAAAAGTCTTGGCAGACAAGTTGGAAGTACCAGATGGAATAGGTTGCGCCACATGGATTATAAGATTTCCCCCCCCCCCCTCCCTTCTTATTGATGTCTTAAATTGAACATGTTCCATCTGTCTGCTCTCAATAATGAATAGTTACTTTTTTTTTATTGTAAAGGTAACAAATTCCATATAGAATAAATTAATTCAAGCATGTAATGAAACATGCTAGGAGTGTGTGTGTGCGTTGGAATTATGTGTAGAAATCTAATGTAGTTCATGAACTGCAGCAGGTAAGACCAGTGGCAGAACTGACAGATAAAATTTGCCATTAAGACGATGCTAGGAGAAGTTTGCAGTGAGAAGCTCAGGGCTGCAGAGGAAGAGAAGTGCAGTCATGCCACAAGTGTTTATTCTATTTAATAGTACTTGGATGTAGGGCTTTTCGTCGTGTCAGGTCCCCTTCTGGGGGTGTAAGCAGGCAGAAATGTGTGCTTTACCCACACAGAGGCCTCTTCACACCGCTGGAAGGAAGCGGACCGTAATGCACAGGGGGCTCCAGGCCTCCCCGCACCCTCAGAAGGGGATGAACACTGTGCTGTTAGGCCAAGAGCACTTCTCATTTCTGCTGGCTGGAGTCAGGCTGGGGGTACAAACTTGAAGCAAATTCAAATGCTTTGTGTGCTGAAGCAAAAGCAGCGCGGGCTCTTAGTGCTGGGATGAGCCGCTGGGCTTCAAGCACTGATATGGGGAGGGAGATACTCCCTGCTACTGCCTAGGGTGCGATTCACTTTCCCTTCTTTACTCCGTTGTGGCTTTAGATGCCTTTGTTGCACACGTTGCTATAAATGAAGAATTAAACGCAAAGCTTTAAATGCTTCAGCAGGCCCATTTTGCCGGTAAAAGTTGATTTTATTTTCATACGAATGCACAAATATACGTATTTGTGTTCTTGTATCAATGAATTTTAAAAGGCTGGCTCTTTAAACTTTGGGGAACAGTTGGTTTTGATTTTGGATGTAATAATCTTTTCTTTCTTTGACAAGGGTTTTTATCTGGAATTGGAAATTACTCTTTCTTTACTTACAGATAATTGATGCAGACCGAACTTGTTAAAGTCAAAACAAACAACCCGGTTCTTTATTACATGCTTATGTGCTTAGTCACAGACTTTATATTAGATTCTGCAAACGGCACAATTTATGCAGTGACATGTCGGAGACTTAATGTTGTAATTTTCCTGTTCCTAATGGAGAATTAAGAACCCAGAGAACCTCGGAGGTTCACATGCGCAGAATCCCCACTGCTGGGGTGCAGAGGTCTCGCAAAAATTTAGTAAGTGAGAAGGAGAACAAAGATTCTTAGTTGGGGGAAAAAATTGGATAGCCTGTGGCTGGGAAGCTGATTGGGACAGGTAGGCACAGTGGGGCGCAGGATAATGAGGCACATGGCAAATGTGATGCACAGATGTGAAGCCAACTGCAGCTCTGGTTCCAGGAGCCGCGCATGCCACGGCGCTGTGCCCTGGGGCTATGTCTACACCAGAACATTTGGAGCAGTAAACGACGGCAACATTAGGTTCAAATTAATCTATTACTCCAGAGCTGTGAAATGCTGGTTGCTTGTTTCGGAATTACATTGCCTCTGGGTGAAATGTTTTAGGTAGATTTTAATGCATGCTCATGGCTCGCAGAGCAGATTAAGAGGAGAAAGGGAAATTAGAGCAGTTAGGAGAGCTGTTGAGGTGCACATTTCTGGTTAAAGTATATGAAAAAAGTATTCCATATTTCGCAAACAGGCCTGCTCTCCTGTTGGCCACCTGCTGCGACCGAAATATCCTACACCATAATGAAAGCAGGTCTGCAGAAGCCCTGTAAATAGCTCAGAAAGCAGATAGAGGTGATGCTGGCCTTTCCACAGAATTCAGGGGCATTTCTTCTGCCCTGCTCGCTCCCACGCCAGAGCCAGGTTGCTGCCTGAATCTCAGAGCACGCTGTTAGGGTTAAGCACTCAGATCCGAGCTGCTTTCCTCTGCCCCTAAGTAGTCCTGGCAGAGCTGTGGCCCAAGCAGACCTCTATCCCAAACTGCAGCATGAGATGTTCTAAATCCTCGTCGATTAAATAAACTTCATTCAATCAGCGCAAACTGTTTGGAACTATCTATAAAGAATATATTTCTTTTACTATATTGTTGCTTTTCTTATAAAAACACTTAATTGAAATGCCTAAGAGCTGCCCGGCACAAAAGTCAATAAAAAGCCTAGAATAGAGTTTATAGGGGTTGTCTATGTACATAATTAAATCCTTCAGGCACTTTAAAACTCTGCAAAATAAATGGTTATGCAAGAATGGCCTGCTGAGAGAAGAAATGCTTGTATCAGCTTTAAGCAGCTGCTCTCTGCTCCTTGTTTCTGGGCTGGAATGAGAAAGCTATTAGGAGAGGGGACGACTGCAAGCCACATACAAATCATCTTTGTTATTGACACTTCAGGGAGTGCTTTATGGTGGCTGTCAGGACCAGTGCTGTGCCCGCCCGACTCAGCTGCCCCAATGTGCAAAGGAGACATGAGTGACACGGCCAGCGTCAGCACCCAGCTCCCGGCGGGGCCTGGGAGAAGGGGCTGCAGCAGGGCCAGACCCGGCTCCGCCGGAATAACAGAGGTTAATTGCTTGCAATGGTCTATTATTGTAATAGGAGTAAAAGGGGAGGGCTTTGCTTAGATTTGATTTCACTGTTCTTCGGGGAATACAGATTGAGGGGGTGGGATTGTTATTAGGGGCAAAGGAAGTGGTGCTAAAAAAAGAAGAGTTTAATGAATGTAACCAATAGAAAAATTGTAGGTTTGTTTCTCCCTCTGGCCCTCAAAGTTATGATAAATGATAGCACAAGGAAAAGATAACCTACCATGAGAGTAAGATCACCAAGGCCAAATACTAAAACTCCCAGCTGACTGCCCCATACACTGCAGCCTCTGTTCGTGTTTATTTTTTCTGCTCACTCTTGGTTTCGTCAATCAGTATGATAGACGATAACTCCTGACTAGAGCAGCCTGTGTCCTGCTCTCTCACGGTGGGTAGCATGTTGTGGTTGGCGCCGTGCAGGCGGAGGATCACCCGCATCAGAAGCATCGGGGGATGAGGTACGGAGCAGCCTTCCAGCCGTGAGCCCCTGGGAGAGGAGCAGGCAGCGGTGTTATCAGCACGCGGCCGCGCTGCCAAGAAAATGACCACACATTAGTAGCTTTGTTTGGGTAGAGTCTGTGGGGGGGAGGTGGGGGGACGCCGCTCGTGAATTGAGACGCGCTCTTTCTGTGAAATCATCCCAGTTTCAAGTGTTAAAAGATAGCTTGTTCAAAAAGAAACCATACGCAGGCTCGCCCGAGGTGAGCCCGCAAGAGGGCTCAGGGCATTTGTCACGCTGTGTCTGGGGCGGCGGACACACGGCTCTGTGGCTCCAGAAAGCAACAGGTTTGCAGCCAGGCCTTCCCGCAGCGCTACGTGGGGCTGTGCCGGCCGCAGTGCGTGGATGCTGCTCGCTGAGCATTTTTCAGCACAGGACCCATCAGGCAGCAGCGCTCATTGTTTGCCTTTGACACCTCCGCGTGCCTTGCTTGAGATTTTGCTGCTCCTTTGCTAATTAGGGCAAGCAGAAAGTGTGCTTCCCGTTGCTGAAACCTCAGCTTTGTATTTCGGTCCTGGCGGGGCCTCCGGGGCCGTTTCATTTTGGAGCCGAGAACACCCTGCCTCCCCCAGTGAAGGAAGTAGCCAATGCAGAATTCTTTTGATATCTTGTGATGTAACAGTGGTCAAACATTTCCTGCTCAACATTTTTTCCAATGTATTTGTGGTTCTTTTCCCAGGAACAAACGCTTCAGGATTTTGGTGGGCTGCGCTTTGCCAGGCGCTGCAGACAACTGATAAAGGCACTCAGAGCATCCGCAAGTGCTTTTTGGGAAACGGCCCCGTGCGCCTTCCTGCCTGGTGTAACTTTCTGAAATGAAACACATCTTTCCTCATTCTCACCCGTCTCTCCCTAATAACTGCTGCTCTGTGTCGAGGTGAAATTTAACACTAGAATATTAGTTTTATTCCAGCTAATTATGTTACTGCTCGTGAACCCTTGGATTTAGGGTTGGTCTGTTTCTAGTTATCCTGCCAAGTTTTGTGCTTGACGGAGGGGGTCTGTTTCATACTACTTGGCCTCCCAACCTTTGTAACCCCTGGTTTCCTCTCTCTTCTGAATCACAGGTTTATGTTCTCTCCTTCTGTGAAAAGATTGAAAGCTTATTCAAGTACAAACTGACCAAAAAGCAGTAGTAATTTTTTAGTAGATCTTTTCTTATCAAAATATTTTTGCTGAAAAATAAGGTAAATGCATCTGTGATTGTTGAGAGAAAGGAATCCGACCATTAATAAAAAGCAGAGAGGGATTTTTGAAACAGGGCTTCCACTGTTACAATGGAGACACTTTCTACTACTTTATTTAGTGCAACACCTGTGGCTGCTCACGTCGCTCGTGGCTGAAATAGTCCAGGTCTACACAGAAAAAAACTGCTGCTGTTTCATTAACTTAGTTGTACTTTCTGTCAGTGCTGTAGCGAGGGCTCCTCTGGGAGCTGGTGAGCGCTGTCCTTCTGACTTTCTGTCCAGGCTGGTGAGCGGGGTCCTGCACTGGGGATGCTCAGAGCAGCGTGGGTGACCTGAGGTCCCACATGCGATGCATGAGCAGTGTGGACCACGAGTGGGGTGTGTGTCCATGCCTGGAGCATCCAGTCTGGTCCCCTCGCCGTGTCCACACTTCTGCTCCTGAGCTGGAGATGTCACTGGGCAGAACAGGGAGTTGAATGCTATCTAATGATACTAGGAAAAACCTTTAGGTATCTGCTTCCTCATTGTTGCAGGAAATATACTTCAACAACTGAAATTCCTTGATTGAATTGCTTTGTGTTCCTGCTTCCTATAAACGAGGCTCTCAGTGTTTTCAGAGGACAATATTGCTGCTTACATTGAACCCAGGGTAGTTTATCGGAGTGTCAACCGCTCCCCATGTGCCCAGACCTCTGCCCTGCTTCTGCAGCCATTCCTGCCTCAGAAAGATGATAACCACACAATTAGTGTCCACCTTCTTCCTACGGCCAGCCATGCTACCTGCATGGGATGTGAGCAGATGTTTGCTAAATCTGTTTTCTTTCTGCTACGCAAAGCTCCTGCTGGCTTTTAGTCAAAGCATTCCCAGCGCTCATTCAGGCTAAGGCTTTAAATACGGGGTCTAAAAGTTATAATTGAAATACTGCTGCAGAGGACCTGAATGTAATATTTATACAGTCAGGCCGTGAGAGATGTGTGTGTTCATTTATACAAGAACTAATTCCTTCTTTTAAATTCTGGGAGAAACAGGAATGCAAAAGCGCATCATAGCAGCCAGATTGTAATTGCTCTGACCGTAGGAGAACCAGCCAAGGGTACTTTATTTAGTTTTGAATGGAAGTGGATCTGGAGCATATTCAGGAAGTTTTAAACATGCAAAGAGAGCTCAGGTTCTTACACTCTTCAGACAGGACTCCCTGGACTCTTCCTCTTGGTCTCCATAAAAGCAAACTCCTGAGATTTATCTTGGAAACAAAACGAGGTGTCTAACAAAATAATTTACTATCTGCTTGATAAATATATGGACACTAAAATGCTGCTGCACTGGTCACTGAAATTAGGGACAGGAAATGGAACTTCAGGCTCTTGACACTATAATGAAAGAACTTCTGAATCCAAAGTGTGGGAAAAATGTTGCTTGGTCTCTTTATTACTCGGTTTGTGTAGGCGAGAAGCTCTTTTGAAAACAGGTTTAGTCACAAGAGAGCAAAACAGACTTACTTACTTGGATATTATGTACATCCAGCACTTAAAAACAATTAATTGTCTTGACCAACCCTATTCAGTGATAAGCACTTCTTTCAGCTCATATTTCAATATGAGCTTTATTGGCCTTTTATAGCCCTGCTCAATTCAAACCAGAATGTGCTGGGGCTTTCCCAGCCCTGGCTCCTCTGGGTCCAATTCTGTTTTTTCTTCTTCAAGATCTGATTCTGCTCCCATTGTGTTCAGGGACAAAACCTCCAGTAATGTCAGGAAGCCAACAGCCTTTGCTCCCACTGAGGCTGGTGGGAAGCAGAGCTGGGTAAGAATTGCCAGGTTGTTCTGTTTTCTTAAACAAAACAATCCAAACCCCTCTTGTTCCCTCTTAGAGATGGTCCGTCCAAGTAACCCTATTGTGAACCTGTTCCAGTCTGCATTTTATTCACTGCGTGTGACTCTATTGCTTGTAGTGTTACTGAGATCTCAGCAATGCGTTGTGTAATATAGTGAACAATCCCTTGGCTTAATTTATCCTAGATACACTTTGGCCCTTAGGAAGGTGTGCCTCGCTGATACCATGTAGTCATCCCTAATCAACCATGCCATGAGTCTTTCTCAGTCCCACAGGGTTAAGAGTTTCAGGTTTATAACAGATACCTTGCTATTTGTATTACTAAATGTCAAACAATTTCTACCCTTTCTGTTTACACACTCTTATTTTCCTCAATAAAATCACTAATGAAAGCGTTTAGCAAACGCAGTGGGAAGATTCTCCTTTAAAGCTCTCTGTTAACAGTCTTCCCTCAACTCACACCAGTTGATTTTGTCTTCCAATACCTTCTTCTTGACAATTCCAGACAAGCTGGAAGATAACTGAAAATCATATGAGAGAAGACCAGTAGTAAATGCTGGTTGCTGGTATTAAATAGTCTTCAGCATAGATTTGCTCAGCCAAGTGTGTGGTTGGGCTTTTACTAAAAGCTTTGTATGGGTGAGAAAAAAACACACCAGAACTGACAATCTGTTTCCCGAATAAGCAAAATTTTGTGTTAGGAAGTCACGCGGGAACTGGTCATCTACAAGTGAAGTGTGTTTGTTATGTGTGCAACGAGACATTTGTTTCATACAATGCGAAAGTTTTCACATTAAGCTCTGAAATCTTTTAATATAACCAAAGGAACACAATTATCATTCTCTCTGTCCAGACGCTTTCTCTGCATAGTCTTTCTTTCCATGAATTTAAAATAGTTTGCTTTCAAAATGTGAAATCACGCTGAATTCAAGTGACAGCATGCACTGGTTCATTACATTACGTGTCAGAGTAAATCAGTGGTCCCACAGCTCCTTTTTGTTAGAGATCTCATCTGCGATGGATTGGCAGATTGGCACTGCTTCTGTCTATCTGCCGTGTCACCTTGCTTCCTACTCATGTACAATTACTCTCTACATGAGCTGCTTTGGCCACTTGCTCTGTTTCCCTGCAGTACCAAAGAGAAGCTGCTTTGCTTTCAATGCACCAGACACCAAAACATCCTTGCCTCTTGTCTACACCTCCCTTCTCATCTCTTCCATTCTCTCTGCCAAGAAGAGGAGAGAACATGCCGTGTGGGGTTTGCTCTGGGCTAACAATGTTGTTATGAATTGTGCATGCAGTGTTTGCAATTTTTACCTGCAGATTGCTGAACAGAATTGGGTATGTGAGACAAAACAAATGACTAGACCATTAAAATATCTTCATGCTTTTTGGTCATGCATGTATGAAGATCTGCATGCTTGGAGTGTCTCCAAAGACCTCACCCTCTACCACTCTTATGGGACTGTGGGATGTCAGTTTTGCTATGGCCTGGAACAAAGGGCTGTCCATGGCCATGGGGTGGGCTGGGCTGGCAGGGCTGGGCTCCCACGTCCAGGCCCCTTGGGCTTCATTCAGCAGCAGCATCTCACAACCGCTTTGTTTATTTGTTCCGCGATTACATGTATGAGCTTCCAGAATTTCTGAGATCAGAGGTCAAGTGAAAGGTCACAGTTCACAGGTCAAGTGAGAGGCTAAAATTTGTGAAACCAAGGAAATGACAGGACAGTGCCAAGTGAAAGGTCAAAAGTCAAGTGAAAGGTTCAGCATGGATGAAAGCGAGCAGCCCTAATGCCGGCTGGACCACACACCCAAGTGGGCCTGTACCAATGTCCTCAGCATCAAAATGCAGCTGAAATTTCATACCCTGGCATCAGCCCCAGCTTGGGAGATGGACGGAGCAGGCACTGCTCTGATCAGTGCTGTCTGTGGTGCAGTTTGAGGTTAATTGATGTTGATTCAATCTTGGGCCGGGAAAGATAATGATGGTGATGAGGTCTGAGTTTTTCTCCCAAAATTTCCATTAGACTGGGACGAGTCAGAGTTGGGTCCTCTCCTCTTGCCACAATAAATAGGTCCGGGTTTATGGCTCTATTGTGAGTCAGTGTCAGCTTGTCCACCCCGCCTCTTCTACTTCTGCTCCTGTATTTACACATGAAGCCATTCTTGTGTACATGTAAAGCAGATCAATTGCAATGACTGTTCCACATTTGAATACCATTTCTTCAAAGTACTGTAATTTCCATTTGATTCTCATTTCAGCATGCTTTCCCAACAGTAGCTTGAGCCAGCTGGTCATGTGCTAGCTTTGGGCTCCCAGTTTGTCCCTTAGGGATCTATAATTGTATGTGCAAAGCTTTCCTATCTGATTTTTTTTTTCTCCTTTTTTTTTTTTTAATGGAAAGCAGAACAAAATTCAATGGTGCTCACAACACCAGTTCATCTAAAATAGCTGTATTTATCCACTGTTTTGAAATGATTTTTTTCCTTCTCGTGACTCAGCTCAAAGACTCAAGAAATTTGTAATATCCTCACGAGCCGAGAAAAGAAAAACGACATGGAAGAGTGATGTCACCTTTCCTTTCCTCCAGTCACTCCTTAATTCTCAAAGACTTCAAAGAACACTATGCAATTCAAATATTAATGCAGGACATTCACCAGTCAGTGAAATTAAGTTAGTATTAACTTTGTAATGGTGTAAAAGGACCGTTAGGCTCCATTTAAAGGAATGACTTTCTAAAACTTCTTTCTTGTTCTCATGATCCCTGATAGCATGATTCTTGGGATTTCTCTTCTGGTTGTATTGTGCTGATTTAAGCCACTGAGAAAGGGGACTCATCTTTGGGTGAGAAATAGAGAAGGAAAACAACTGTTTTGGTTGGGACAACAGCAGAGCAAAAATTAGTGCTTTTGTTCCTAGAGTTGGTAGTCCTCAAAATGCTTTATCTTACCTACACCATTTGCATTCTTTCTAGATTACACTTCAGTTTACTACTCCCATTATCTACCTTCCTGAAAAAACGACATTTATGCTGAAAAACAGACGAAGATCTTTCAAAACAGCAAGAGTTCACAGTAGCTCTTAGAATTATACATAATTCTGCAGGAGGATTTGGATGCTGCAACATGGAGATTTTCATTATCTAACCATTAACAAACCAGCTTTCAAAAGCTTTCCTGTAGCACAATCTACTCCTGTGAGCAGTGACCCAGCTCCTCCACAGCCTCCTAGGTTTCTCAGGATGGTTTTGGCAAAGCAGTCATCTACATCTGTCATCAGAGACCGTGAGGAGATGCATGAGATTTTAAATCCCTCTCCTCTGCCTCCCAGTGATGAAATTTGTTTAAAACTCTTTCATTAATTTCAAGTTTGTTCTGTGGAGAACCCAGCCATCTGCTGGCTGGTATTCTGCTCCAAATTACACGCAGTGTTATTTATATTTAAGAATGGTTGTCTCGTTAGGAATTAAAGAGTGAATCACATCACTGTTTTCATTTTCTCCACATTTGTCGTTTGCCTTGCAGGGTTCCTAATGGTCTGGGGACAATTTGTTGATTTTTCGAGCTAACTATGGGTGTAAAATTCCAAGTCAAAATTCTGTCCGAGGCTCTGAGGACTGGCAAATGAGTATCTCCTTTCAGCTGTTTTCTTTCCAGCAGAAAGCATAACTTAGCATATACACGTAGGAGTGTTCAGTGTTCTCTGGGAAATTGGATTGACAGAGAAACCTCTGAAGTCATCTAAGGCCAAGTTCTTTCCACAGAAATCTCTATGTATGGGACCAGCTGAACTTGCACAAGTCTATCTGAGGGCAGATTTTGACCCTAGGTAAGCCAACAGCTACGTCCAAAGAGCTGTTTACTTTTCCTAAGTTTCGCCTTTTCTGGGTATTAATATTACTCTCATAAATTTTCTTGAGTTACACTTTTGAAAGCTGTCTCCAGGCCCCGGAGAATGAAATACAGCAGCCCAATTACACACAACCAGAGTCAGGCTCTAAAAGACAGGAGTTTCTGAAAGGCACGAACAATATTTAGAGAGCTGGTTAATATTAATTCCACTGGGAACGATAAGTCTGGCCATTAATAGGCTTAGAGTGATAAAAATGGCAATATGGTGCTCACGTAAAGATGATATTGTCAAAAGTAAGCAATTAGTAGCAGAGAAAGCATAAGCACATGCACATATGGCGAGCAGGTTGATGTGAGAAATACTGCCAGCAGCACGATAGCAGTCAACGGCAAAAGAACACAACTGTAGCTGATGTGTTACACACCTAAACACAGCTATGATTTTTTCATCCAAAGAGATTCTCTTTCTCATTCTCTCTGGCTACTGCTAAGGTCCTGATTCAAGACATCTGACAAATGCACGGATTTGACTGAGACTAGAGAAAGTAATTATTGCCTGGAGGATCTCTTGGAAATTGGGGTGGAAAGCCACAGTCTGAGTGTCTCCAGAGTCAGTACAAATACAGGCAGTGGGATCCCAGCCTGAAACATCCCTCCCACCCAGGTCTATCTTGTCAAGTATTCTAAGTTGGCCAAATATTATGTTCCCTCCCAGGTCTTCTAATCCTGGTGGAGGACTGTTTGGGTCCAGATGTGCAGGTCATGATTTCAGCACATTTTCAGCTGACAGTGGGCTGCAGCATGCTGCTCATGGACGGCATGGAGCCTGCTCTGATGTACCCAATAATTGATGGACTTATCTCCCAAGTACGTTCAATACCTCTCACGATCTCATGTTTATCTCATTATGCTCTTCTAGTGTTAAAAACTGGGAGTTTACAGGCCAGCTAAAATTCTCCCTGTATCCTTTGGGGAGAAAGGAGTTACCATAAACACAGCCTTTCCAGCCTTTGACCTGCATGAGAGCTGTTGCATTTTGGCTTTGTAAAGGTATACACCTGTCACACTAAAATGGAGCAGATGGGTTATAATCTTATCTGCTTGCTTGAGATTTGTTGTCAGGAGGAAGTGAAGTAAAGGCAAGAGGAAGGCACGATGTGGTTTATCTGCGACCTGGGCTGTGCTTTTCCCTCTGTACAGTGCCTAAAGAAATGGGTGAATGGGAACGTTTTGAATTCACCTGAACAATCTTATTCCCAACCTTTATCCTGATGTTGAACAAGTACGAAATGTCACAGGAACAAAAGACACTGAAAACAAACCAGTCCACTTCTTGTAAGGTGAAATGTTATTCTGTTGCTTTTCTCATTATCACTAGTGTTCTTTGGGCTGGTCACTGCTTCAACTGCTCGTGAAAAACTGAAGCTTTTACTGGATGTTTAGGCAAGATTGGTGCCTAAGTTAGTGCCATCCCCTTCTTTTGCACGTTCTTCACATAAAAGCCTGTGCTTTGCTGGTAAATAATACCTTTTATTAGTATTATCTACTGTTCTGTTCTGTTCCATTGCTCTTTCTCTTTCACTCGTACTCGTTATTAAGAAGGAATTGTGCAGATAAGAGCAACTGAATGGTATATGTAGTATGAAGATCCCTACACTGCCTCTGTGTCTGTCTGCGCATATGGTGTGTGAAAATGTCTTGGGCTTCCATTACAATGTTGTCTTCTAAAAATTGCACGTAACTTTAGAGATCCAGGTCTGCTCGTAGGGTCAGAAAAGCAAAGGGTAATCACTCAAACTTCAGTAGTCCTAATCGCTCCCTGTGGAGTGGTAATTACTGTCCTCCACTGCAGTTGGGCTGCGAGCAGTATCTGCTCTGCCACAGAGATTTCCTTGCTTCGTGCTCTGGGTTAGGAATATTCAGTCCTCCAACTGGCAAAGCATTCTGATTCTCTAGAATAAAAACTGCTGGAAAAAGGCCATGTCCATTGAAGCAGAACTCTGAGATCCTCGCACAATAGAGCGTGGTACCTTGTGTATCACACATGGGGAGAGGCAGCAGGAAAGTTTCCAGCTTGAAAACTACTGAAAGTTATGTAAAATACGGGCATTTATCATTTGTATTTAGAAAACAGGAAATGATTTGGCCCATCTCATCCTGACTGGAATGTGGAAGATGAATCTGGGACAGTGGAGAAAGATTTACAACTCAGAATAAGAAGACTTGCACACCACCACTGAAAGTAGGCCAGGAAATAGCTCAGCTATCAACATGATCTGAAAGGGAACAGGAGGTGCCAAAAGGCTGAGAGTTTGTTAGAAATTGACCTGTGGTGAAGGGCTTCGTAGAAAATCTAGAAAGGATCAGAATCAGTTTGTGAGCCGAAGAGAGTGAGAGCAAAATCAAAAAACATTTCCCACTTGGAAAAGAATGGAGAAGCTGGAATTTGTATCTTTTATCTACTGGAACTATTAGATATCCCATTGGCATATTTATGTTCTAATGTCTGTAACGCAGAATAGCAGCAGTATCTCCCAAGCTGGCAGTGCTACACACTGGAGGTGACGCTGCTCATATCCCTGGAGTTTTCTGCCTCTTAATTTGTGGGGCTAATCTAAGGGCTGCTGGAGTCAACAGGAGTCTTTCAGTGGGATTTGGATCAAAGTCTTCAGTTCCATGTTTACAAAATTATAAAACTCTTATGTCAGGAGCATTTTAGTAATTGGAGAGTACAAGCCAAGGCTTTTTGTAAATTCTTTGCTTATTTACATAAAATATTTCTCCCTCCAGCCCCAGCTTCACTTTTGGCATTTGGCTCCAAACTACCACATTTATGTTGTCTGATGGCTCCAGGTCCTGCCGAAATCAGCCTCCCAGCTGCTTAAACTGGCTCTCAAGAAAACGCTTGTTGTGGTTTGCTTGTTGCATGCTTTGGAAAAGAGAGCAAGTAGCAGACTTCAGGACTGGAGCTGGTGTATTACAAAAATATCAATTATATTTTCCAAATATCTTACAGCTGCAAAACAGTCCTGACATGGGACGACAGAAGAGGTGCCACCTTGCTGTGATGCAGATAGAGTTGCTGATACGAACAGATGCTGGGGTAACCCTAGACATTTTGTGCTTGAGACAGGAGCCGAGGAATCTATGAAAAGATTTTTCAGGGTAGAATTCACTCGTGTGAAGAAGACAATGATAACTTCTAGGAAACACAGGAAAGATTTTTAAAGCGGATGACTTAAGTCAGATTCCTAAACCCACATTTTGGCTCCCGAATAGCTTTGGTCTGTTTTAAAGAAAGGCTGTCATTGGGGATCAGCTGGGATGCCCAGTTAACAACTCATATTTTAAGGGAAAAGCAGAACTTAGAAATGAGATGATGTCTTTGACAAACAACCATCTGTAACAGAAAGACTTAGTCAGCAAGGCAATTGCTAGAGCTGCAAAACAACCTTAGGAATTCACATACTACAAATAAATATTTATTGTCTCAAAATGGTTGGACCCAAAAGCAAGCATTCATATTCTGGCTAACCATGTGGAAGCAGAGTTCATGCACATGTTGTCGGCCATAGGCCCAATACCACATCATTAATCTGCGATAAGTACTTGGGAGGAAGAGGCTGTGTGTGCAGGGAGGCTGCATGCTCAGTGCTGCAGTGTGATCTCACAGTAACAGAGAAATAGAGTGGGTGTCACAGAAAACAAGGCGCTTACCTCAAGCAGCAGTTAAATTTATAGTACGATTTCTCTCCTTTTCCTACCCTAAACAAAAAGAATGCTGCAATAAAGATAAATATTATGTTTTGTACAAATGTCTCTATTGGCACCCAGCATAACACTGCAATTAGCAGTACAACCTCACCTGAAGAAGCAGAACAACGTCTGCTAAACCATCAGTTATTTCCTCACCGTCTTTTCCTGTGAAGCTCTCATATTTGTGAAATACTCTTGCAGTCGTGTCATTAATTGATAAGCTTCACGTATGTTATTATATATCTCTTAAATAGTGTGATGGAATTTCTGAGCTTGTTTCATCGTGAGTGCATTG
Organism: Perdix hodgsoniae; assembly: GCA_035772895.1. Classification (NCBI taxonomy): domain Eukaryota; kingdom Metazoa; phylum Chordata; class Aves; order Galliformes; family Phasianidae; genus Perdix; species Perdix hodgsoniae. The sequence goes on from JAPSGF010000026.1 coordinate 4,948,651, forward strand.
ATTGCCACCTTCTCAGGAGCAGAACTGGCAGGACTGCTATGACTAGCAACATCAGCAAGAGCAGAATTTTACTTTTTGGAAAAGTGCATGTGAAGGAAGTATACTAAAGTCACACTGAATTTTTGGAACTTGTAATTTTTGGGGAATCTGACTCAAAACTGTTTAAACTAGATGATTTGATTCTGCAGAAGCCAGAAATGCAACCCTGAAGTGCTAAATTATCTTTGCTCTGAATTAAAGCAATTCATTACAATGCCAAGAAACAAACAAACAAAGAAACAAACAAGCAAAAAAACCCCACAAAATATTCAATTTTGGCAAAAGAGTACAAAGTTTATGAAGGCTTTGCATTTATTATTTGAGATACTTTGAAGTGTGGTGACTGCAGGAAAATGGTGGAAGATGGCTTTGTGTTTCCCAAAGCATATCAGTACAAATGTGATAGGGATTGCAAGGTACATTTTATTGGAGTGTCAGGGTTGAGCCCAAGTTGACTAATTCAATAAGAATCAAGAACTGTGCACATAAGCGACACTCTCTGTACGCTGTCCAGGCTCTTTGGTGTTTATGGTAAACTCAACTGGGTGAATGAGGAATAAAATATTAAAAGTTGAGTTTTTCTGCACTACTACTTTGTCTTTTCTGGTTGATATTGTGACCATGCACTAATTTCCGTGGGTATCTGTTCTCTATCATTAGGAAGTCTTTTTGGTGTTTTAAAACCCATTTCCCATGAATTCCTCATCATAATGAGTGTTTTAAAAACTGTTTTTTTTCTTTTTTTCTGACCAAAAGTCATTATTATTTGCTCATACAAAACCTATTAAGGCTTCCTTACAAGACAGACCACTGGTATGAGAATAAGGGTTTTTCTGAGCTACCACAGCAGAAGTATTTGCACAATGTTTAATAATCTGTTGGTGCAAAATATGCCACTGTAGTGGCTCCTTCCTCCTTCAGCCTGAATTATTAACAGTACCTGCTGGTCAAGGCAGCCATCCTTCCAAACACCTCTGCAGACCCAATTCAGGTTTTTCTAACCTCACCATTGAGGAGTTAAGAATTTCAAACGATTCAAACCAACCCAAAATAAAAGCTGTGAAAGAACTTCCACTCATTTCAGTGAGAACTCAGTCTGGTCCATGCCATAGTTACTCCCCAGCTTTTCCTAACAAGGGACTTGCAGATTGCCCCGCCACGATCAATACTTGCACAAGACTTTGCTCGGGGTGGAAAGTTGCAGTCTAAGAGGATTTATCCTTTGCCATTGTGATTGGTTAGGGATAAAAGCTGGTGGAACACAAAACCCTTTTGAATCTTAACTACAGTGCAGAACGCTATAATTATTTTAAAAAAATACATATCCTGACTCTGCTTAGAAGCCTGTTTGCTATAATTCACCCCTGTGTTAATAGCCTCCTAACATATATGAATGTATGTTAAAATGGGTTTTAAACTACTAGATTTATGGCTTGGCAGACTGGTAAATGCACAATTATAGTTCATAATAGGTAGGTATCTGCTGTCCATTGATTTTTCTCTTGTTCTATTTCCTTCCAGGGTGATGTCATTAGACGTTACGCCGATGACTAATAGTTCTGAGGAATGACATTCCTCTGCCAGAATGCCACATGTTGGTGTGTCCCTGTATGGGCTCTGGCACAGGATGGCAGAAGTACCCTGAGCATTTCTGCTGCAAAAAGCCATTCTCCTTGCCAGCTCTGTGGCAGCCTGGCAGCGCAGAGGCAGTTCAGCTAGGAAAAAAAAAGCTGAAACCACAAATGCTATTTAGGAGCTCTGAATATCTTTCTAATCAGATTGCTGCGAGTCAGTTTGGACATGTATCTATTCATTCTGTGGTAACGGAAGTAAAGGAACTATCCAGTGAGCTATCTAGCTTTCCCAGAATTGTTTGTACTGCTGACCTTTATATCTGCTCATTTATCCTAATTGTTTTTAGCTGTTTGAGGAAGAATCTCAGATGAGAAAAGCAACTCAATATGTATCAGAGATCCTATCTGGTACAACCTTCGTTTTAATTTAAAGCAGACCTGCCTAATTTTGTGCGCTCGTTGCGTAGTACCAAAGGCAGGAATCTATTGTGGGATTTTTTAGTAAGATTGTACACCCGGGGCAGAGGTCCCTGGATATGAGGAGGGTGATCTGGGGGTGAGGCTGCTTGTATGAGTCTTGCCCAAGTGCATTTCTTGATGTTCTCTGGCTGTGGCAGCTTTTGATGTGGTAGTTGCCTGTTGGACAACAGGGAGCACCATTTCAGGGAGGTGGCCAAGCTGGCTCTGTCAGCTTTGCCTGAGTCCAAGATAGGAGAAATCCATTCCCAGAGTGTTACAGTAGGAAATATGGCTCTTGACATCCATAAAACTCCCTTTCCAAGTGGAATTTCCCAAATTATGAGAAAATTGATATTTCTCAATGTCTTTTGTTTGAAATTCTGGTTGGGCATGCATCACTTCTTCCAAGGGATGTATTAAATCTTACAGGATCCTATAATAGTCATGTTTTTCTTCCTCCTTCCATCAAATCCCAGCATCTTGAAAGGGAGTGGAAGGCTTGTGACACATACAAAGTGTTTGCTGATGGTTAGTACTATCTGGGTTATGCAATAAACATGCCCCAAACTTTTGGCTCACGCAGCACTCAGGCTCAAACAGTAGCTCAGACTGCTGCAAAGTGGTCATGGAGTAAAATAGCAAAGTGATACGCAAGAGTTCACACCAAGTATATCACTTTGCCTCAGAATTCCTGCACTTACTACTAATGCAAGGAATAGCCTTTGAACTCTAATCTGGTGTCTCCGGAGTAGTTCATAACCAAAGGCACATCTTTCATCGTAACAGGGTGACAGTGATCCAGACTTGCAGAGCATTTGGTGCAGTCCCAAAGCAAGATAATAAACAAGATAATACTGTAGGCTTCACATTTCTGAGCATACCAACGTTTCACAAAGACGTCTCACAGATCCTGCCTCGCAACTTCCTTGTGACATGAAGAGATACCAGTGTCATGGGGAAATATTAATATCGTTGTCTTGCATACAAGGAAAAAGGAAGCACATTATTTTGGTGATTTTCCCTCTCTTTGTGCACTAAGCCGCCAGCAAAGCTATTTCTTCTGCTGCTACCGTAACCATTACACAAGTGGTTTCTTGCCGTGTGCAGTAGAGAGTAGATATCCATGGCCAGACTTGTTGCTGCTCTTGAAGAGTGAAAGACCAGAGGAAAAAGTGTATGATTCTACACTGCTGCAAAGCAGTCAGCTGTAAGGGATATTTTACCAGTTTTAGATTATTGTGTTAGCTAGTGGTTATGGTCACTGAGGTGGTCATGAAGTAAAGTAGCGGCCTTAACCACCTACGAATCAGTAGAGCTGGATATTTCTAATGCTTAGTTGAATTTGCCTTAAAGGATCATAAAATGTTATGACAACCCAGATTTTATTTCCATAATAAGTACGTTTCTGTCTTCATGAGTAAACTGTCCTTGTGCCTGGGCTGAGGCAGCAGATACCTTGTTTGGCCCTCGCTGAGAGTTTGCTGTCCATGGGAGCCCTTGGCCAGTGGTCACTGGGCTTTGCTGCCACACATTCACTGCAGGGATTCCAGGGAAGCTACAGCTTTTGAGCGTTGGAACCACAGTGTGGCTCTGTGCTGGAGAACATCTAATGGTACACCTGAGAAAAATGCTGAGATTTTAAAGAATTCTGAAGAATCCTTGAAGTTCTTGACTCCCTGAACCCCTGAAGAACAGGTTGCCCAAGGAGGCTGTGGATACCCCATCCCTGGAAGCATTGAAGGCCAGGCTGGATGTGGTTCTGGGCAGCCTGGTCTGGTAGTTGGCAACCTTGCACGTAGCAGGGGGGTTGAAACTAGATGATCACTGTGATCCTTTTCAACCCAGGACATTCTGTGAGTCTATAATTTTGTGCAATACCAAAAATGCTTTTCTTATCCATTTGAAGAGGCACATTCTTTCCGCTTTCATGAAAAAGACGTTGCGATCCCACTGTTTCGTTGGGGAAGACATAGTTCTTCCCTAATGGCATTCATTTTTGATTCAGTTCTTATGTGTCCTCAACCTGATTATGAAGACAATAATTGAATTTGAAAAACCTTGGGTTTTTTACACCTTCAGCAGCACTACTACATGTGAGTCTAGATAAATGACCACAAGAAAACTTCACAGAATTAGTGTTTACACATAATCTAGCAATGAGGTATAATTTGATTGGTAAAAAAATCATTTTGTGTACCTCTGCCCCTATTCTGCCGGATAATGAAAATTTATATCTATGTTTCAGACATCTGGGGAGGATGTGACAGCTTTGGGGCTGAATGAAAGATTATGCCACAGTGACCCCTGTCAGCATTTCCTCACGGACTGGTTACCCGAAACCCAGCAGCAGATAGACCAGACCTTTCTCCCTCTCTTATTTTTCTTCTCTTTTTTCCCTCCCTTTCTTTCTTTTTCTTTTTCTTTTTCTTTTTCTTTTTCTTTTTCTTTTTCT
>JAPSGF010000026.1:4953184-4973788 GCA_035772895.1 Perdix hodgsoniae
CTTTTTCTTTTTCTTTTTCTTTTTCTTTTTCTTTTTCTTTTTCTTTTCTTTTTTTCTTTCCACCGTCTTTTCCTTTTCCATTGTCTTTTCCCTTTCCTTTTTCATACTTTTCCTTTTTCCTTTTCTTTTCCCTTTTCATTATCTTTTTCCTTTTCCTTTCTCTTTTTCTTTCTCTTTTTTCTTTTTCTTTTACTCTTATTTCACCAGAGCAGACTCTTATTTTATGTTGGAAGGTTAATGACATTGTAAATCTAATAGGCCATTTTAGTGCCATCATGTGGGTATTAAAAGTCACATGAGTGGTCAGGATCCCATATGGAGCATTTTGGGGATGTAGGAATGGCCAGCTCCTATATGGCTGTAAGAGCCAGGCATGTTTTCAATTACTTTCTAGGACAGAGTTGCTTTTAAATTAATTTGAAAACTTTTCCTATGGTTGTGTTTGCCACCTCTCTCTGATTTTCGTTCGTAAACTCTTGTGTATCAAATTCATCTTTGATTCTCTCTAGAGGTAATCTGTGCTGTTTAATTTATTTGTACCTCAGGGCAGCAAACAAATGCGTCTTTGTTCTCATGGCTCACCGATGGACCAAAGCAGGAGGGGTTTCCCAAACTCATTGTATCCCCTCATCTGTCCCTGTGCAGTTCTTCCTGCCCATGGGCTCTTGTACGTTTTAGGCACTATGATGGTAACTCCTCTTAAAAAGCTCCATGTCTGCCAGAGGCTCTGGTATAGGTGTTTAAAGCCTTCTGATGCACACAGGCCCTGAAACTAAGAAGAAAACTAAACAAGTGGGTGGAAGACAAACAGAAAACTATTAGTCAGAGGGTACCTAGGGCAGAGAGCATCCTGAGGAGGGAGAGGGCTGTGGAGCCCATGGAGACACAGTGCAGCCTGAGGGGTGCAGAGAGCTGCAGCCTGGGTCTGTGTGGTGTGCCTGCACAAAATACATCCAGATGTTTTCAAGGAGGGCTTTAATGACCAGTTTGGGTGCCAAGGCTCACCTTCATAAACTTCTCTTCCCTCCTGCCAATGACAAGATATTGAGACTCTGGCCATTTTAAAAGTAGCATGTTCATATGATTGACTCAGACCTGTTCCAAAGCTTGGGTTTTTCTTCCCAATAATGTATGTGTTTTTCATCACTTTGTCTGCCACTAAAGATTTCCACTGAGCCCCACCAAAATATGTTTACTTTGGGAGGAGAATCTCCTAAAGCATAAGGATGATATAGAGTTCAAAAATGCGAATGATGCCGTAATACAGAGAACTCCCTGATGTATCGTATGCTTGGAGCATTTTGATGAGCAGTATCATTTCCCATGGACACTGCTCCAGGAAATGAATAATGCTTAGGAACAGACAAAGATGAGCCTGCAAAGATTCACACCCACTTCACTCCTTTTCTTCTTCTGCTCCTCCTCCAATTTGCATCTGCTCTTCAAAAATATATTTTTTTTTTTCTCCAAAGAAAAATACCTGAAAATTCTGGGGCTTGGAGAGTGAGATGGGTTTTGAGGTTGAAGGCTGAGGGTTCCCACTTCTTGATCACATGCAGTCTTCTGTGCCCCAAAGGGAGACAAGCCCAGTTGTTCCACCTAGGCCCACACTGGGGCTGCTGGGAGGATTCAGAGCCACTGAAGGTATCACCCACAAGACTGCCTTTATTTTCAGCCAGCATCAAGGAACAGCAAATATCCTCATCCAGCGGTTATCAGGACTCCAGCGCAGCTCCCGAGGGCTCATGCAGCCGGATTTCCTTTCCAGAAAAAACAAAGAGCAGAGACATGGGTTATGTCCCGTGTCTTCTCTGATATACTGCAGGAGCACCCATGCTAGACACAGCCAAGTAGCTTCTCAGCAAGACGTGTGAACTCCAGAATAAGAGACCTGGTGGTCGCTTGGTTGCTGTAGAAGAAGGGACAATAAAAGGACGCAGTGCCAGCACCAGGCACTCAGTTCTGCCTTCCAACTGCAGCATGCTTCCATCTCCACTGAGGTTCCAGCCATGCTGAGTTAGAATTTTGATTGCATTTATGCTATAAATCATTGTACAGTTTCTACTATCCAATCCCCAGTGCTTGTACTTCTCCAGTAGTGAGAGAATGGCTATTTCTTTGTGTAGGTACTTCTGAAATCTTTTTAGTGGACAGAAGTATGTTGGGTAAGGACAAGTGGCAGCAGTAATCCCTGCCTCCCACAGACCACATCTGTGACCTGGAAGAATTAGCAGTACTTGGTATACAGCAGGTATATTTGAATGATTATTTGCTTTCTCCTTTTGAAGCTTTTATTTCTGCAACTTCTTGCAGGATGAATATCCCTCACTTTGATGCTCACAGCCCGTGGTACCAAATTTCATCTTAACATGACTTAAAATATTCAGAGATCCATAAGCATTATGTCCACAATTTTGGGGGGGAAATATATCCAAGTTATAAAGTGTAGAAAATGGGGTTTGTAATGAAAATGCTGACAGCACCTTAACTATCACTGGGCCCTGCTATAAACAAGTGTAATGTTTATGTGCATGAGAATAAACCCATGCAGCACTGGGCTTTGCCCACCTCTGGGATCAGCAAAGCACAGTTCTGCAGTTTATTTATTTTTCATGAAAAAAGCGCTGGGTTTAATATGCAGTATTTAATATGCTGGTAATTGCCTAGCACTCTGCTCACGTGCTCACTGCCACACTGCATGCCAAGGTGGGTAAATTAGAATTCAGAAAGCCATGGCTGGGATTGGATTGTTCTCTCAAATGGCAAAAGAATTAATTGTTCTGTGAGCAGTGATCTCGTCCTCCTCTCCATTTCCGAATCAGCTCTGGAGATGTATTTTGCTCTGGCTACCTGGTACATTAGGCAGAAATAAATGTTTCAGCAACGCCTGTAAATTTAAATCAGTCAAGTTCCAAACTCTCCACTTGATAACTTTATGGCTGGGAAGGGCATCTCTGCTCCTTCACTGAGTGCCTGAGCCTCAGAAATGAGGAGGTGCTGCAAACCCCGTGCCACGTCGGTGGGTTCCAAGCTTCAGCTCTGTGCGCTGTGTCCCTCTGCACCAGGCACGTTGCTGGCACCACCAATACCGTCTTATTTTTGGCAGATGTCTCCTGCTGGATAAGGTCAGAGTGGTGGTTGGGTGCTGGAGGTGATGCTAGCTTGCCTAGCTGCAATCTGCATACGGAAGATGGCACTACATCTGCAGCCTCTTCGCAAAGTAGCATAGCTGATGAGCAGGGTGTTGCCAACTTGCACTGTCCAGACTGGCTGGAGGAGGAGGAACTTCAGGCATTCAAGCCATCACACTTAGGACAAGCTCATCCTAAACAACACAGTGCAAGGGACAAGCGAGCCACCTGCACGTTTGCTTGCCAGGTTCCTGAGCTCCCAGCCGATGCTGTAACTCTATTTACACGGACATTGCAGCAAATGCCAAGTAATAACAACTCTTTTTTTTTTTTTTTTTAGCTCTTTAGGTTTTGTGTTATGAGAAGGTATGAAGCATAAATCATATCGAGCTACTTCTGGCCTTAAGCCTTCAGGATGCATTTGTTTGAAATCAAGAGCCAAATTCCCTGGATCAGAGTAAACTGTTAGGTGCCAACTGGGGCGAAATGCCAGCCTTTGAACTCATGCTCATTATGGCTGATGTGATCCATATGCAAGACCTGCATCTTTCTCCAAAGTGGTTTCTTTTAATTGATTTAGCAAATTAACAATATTAGGCTTTCTGTAGGATAGAAAGTACATTACTCACCGTGCCCTTATGTTACCCTGAAAGGAAATCTATTGTTCTTTTGTAATGAAATGGTATCACATGAAAAAAAAAAAAAAAAAGGTAGCAGTAGCAGGTAAAAGGAATCACATTCAGCTGTCAAGCATGTTTAATGAGGAATTTTAATTATGAGGCTGGAAATCAATGAGCATAACTTTAGCAATGAAGTCTTAAAGGGAAACTAAATTGCTTTCTATCTCGCAAAGTTTACTGAAGTAGTTTGAGTGGCTGCCAACCATCATTGTTCTGAGAAAAGGAACTTGAGGAAATTGCAAGTCACACTGTAGCATTTATTGTAGGAATATTTAACAACAAAAAAAGGAGGATTTCCATGGATTCATGTTTAATGGGTTCTTCCTAACTGATTCATCTCTGACTTACGGTTTGTAACAACCTTTGGTTTTGCATACCATATAAAGTCTCTTCTTAGGAAAGCACGGATGAAAGGCAATTGGTTGTACTGAAAATGGGTAACGTATGATTCAGAGGTGATTCACGTTATCTTATTTCTTCTTTATACTTTAAAAGCCTGTGCTGCAAGAAATGATGTGGCAGACATGCAGTGATGACCTCCAAACCAGAGCACGTGTACACAAATGATCTTCAGGTCTCTGTGATTGATGCGTGGCTGTTTCACACCCACGTGCTGCAGTACTCTTTCTAGGATGTTACTGCGAAGTTGTCTCGGTGCAATTGAAAACTTTGCAGCTCTGTAACTGCGCCATGACATTTAGTTTAAGCTATAACACATTGCATAAGGCCAAATCCAGTGGCTTGAGAGAAACAGTCGCAGCCAGACTGGGCAAAGCTCTACCTGGACGAAAACAAGCTCAACCTCTGCTCTGCTTCTTGCTGCAGACACTACAGGGTGGAATGAGGCCAAAATGCTCTGCAGCACATACAGAGGTGACCACCACAAGCAGCACACTTGGAAAGTTGTGTATTCGCACCTCTTTGTTATGTTTACTTTGGTTTCTCATTAAGCCATGAGAACTGCAGTTTCTTGACATGAAGTGAGTTACTGCTGCTGCTGAATCTGTTGTTGCTGTTTTTCCTCACTGCTGTTATTTAAATCAAGGCACATCTCTGAGTCTCCATTGCCCTTCGGAACCTCCCCACTATGTGCCCACCCAGATTTTTTGTGCCTGAGACTCACGGTCTGAATTAGCATTTGGATTCTGTAGCGAGGAGTGTACCACAGACTCGTAATACAAGCAGTTTTGAAACCAATCTAGTTGCCGTTCCATAGGAAATCCAAGTTGTAGATCACCATTATTGGTATTTTAGAAGTGGCAGTGCCTGTTACAGGTTGGCCATTCCCCAGAATATAGAGGCATTTGGGGCTGCAGCAGAGAGGCACTGGCAGACAGGGAAGCTGTGAGCTCACCTGCTGTGCCCTGCCTACCTTAACTGCTATCAGCCGCTCGCTTTCATGAGTCTAAAATTCATGCAGCCCCAAAAGAAAGATAAATAAGAACAAGTCACTTTTCACCCTCCAGACACAGACTGAGGAAATTATTTCAAATAAAATCTATCATTTCAAGCGGGGGCAGATGAAATAGTTTTCTATTGAAGTTGTTCTCCCTGTTGACAGAACAAATTACTGAATTTCCTCCACTGGATACATGAAGTATCTTTTCTAAAATCATAATTAGGTTCAAGTCTCTGGCAAAGATCCTAATTCTGTGCTCACAGTAAATTGTTTATCGATGACTAGGAATCTTTATTGTGAAAAACAAAGGTAAACTGATCTGCTATTGAACGCTGTGCATCGGGTCTTTGCTAGATCTCTCATTGATGTAATGGTGATCTCTGTGGCCTCAGTGGAGCTCCTGTTGCTAGTAGAGTATGAGGCTTCATCTTGTAGAAAAACTCAGAGCCAGACCCACTGTTTGCTCTCTATTGCCGTCCACTGAAACCACTGCCAACTTTATTAAAAAGGAAGGAATTTATTAAGCCCTGTCAAGCCTACTCCAGCACCATTCCAATCTGCTTTAAAGAATTTCAGAGAAAGCACCTATATCTTTGCTCCATCAGCTCTACAGGATGCAGCAAAGCAGTGATTAAATAAACAGTAATAAAGACATTTAAAAGTGCATATTGAAATACTTCTGCAAAACTTAAAGAAATTCCAAAGAAGAAAGTATGTTAGAAAGTCTTTGTGGTCTGGGACTAAAATCCTGGTATTTGGGATGGGCATGGCAGCTCACAGCAGAAATGCTTTATGTTTTGTCCCCCATGACTGCGCTGTGGGAGGAGCATTCAGTCCCTGCATCATTTCCAGCAGTCCTCCAGAAGGAATATTTTCGGGCAATTCAGGGTCGTGTGTTTATGGCACACATATCTGGCCTTTTCTGTCCTGCACGGGAACCACTCACGATGAATGTCATATATTTTTGATAAAGTTGAGGTAGAGATGAAGCAGTCTATATTCTGTGAGAAATCTCACTCGCTCTGTCTATAAATTCTCCCTCTCATCTCCTGTGTTGAATGAGCCTTCAGTTGCCCAGCGCTATTTCTCTTATGGTGCTCCAAGAGGCCACATGAGATTGAGGGGGGTTGCAAAGCCCAGAAAACTTTACTGCAGTCAAAAAATAAAGAAAATTCTGCTCACTTCTCTCATGTCTTCCACCTTCAAAGGCAAGCGTGCATTCTCATCATTGATGCTTTTTATACTCCTATATTTATTTATAGTGAATGTATGTAGAAGTTCATGAAAACATGTAGCTTCAAAGAAAAGATTTTTATTCTTTGGAAATGTTGAGATGGTTTGTCTGGAAGCATATGCCTCTACATTGGGCAAGCAAATCAGTGCTGTATGCATAACACACAGCCAAACAAGGCCCAACCATCTTCATGGGGAGTAACTGGGGACCGAGAGGGGAAAGGAGAAGTGACCTACAGACAGGGGTGTAAGAGTGGAAACATATTTTAAGAATATATGTCGATGTAAGAGTGTTTCTTGTCAAAATACATACTAACTGATGTATAAGTCCGTAAGAAGCTCATTTGAGCATCATCTCTGAGGACAGCTATTACATTTTGACTATCTCCTTCTGTTCTGTGCCAGGGACAGCCAAGGTGTACAGGGCGTGTGTTCACAGCAAAACGCCAAGTTCTGAGGCAAATAAGTGATTATTCTAAGCAGTTAATAACTTTGCTACCTTCTCACAGTTGTCCTGAGCCCTCCTGTTGCTTGTCCTCAGAAACATCTATTTCCTTAATATATACCAGCCTTTACTTTTCACTTGTTGACCAGTCTTCTGTTCTATTCTGCCATTCTTGGCCATTTTGTTGAAATCTACAAAACTCATTCCAGCTCATGCCATGGACCAAATTCCTCATAAATTTTTCAGAGAATTTCTAATGCTATCGGAAGGCTAATATATGAGATGATCCCGGTGTTGTGTCAGAGGCAAACCTTTTGAGCAGGGGATGGATGTACAGTGCGGCACAGCATATAAATCATTTTCAAATTAGTATTCTGTACATCTGGAGAAGAGTACATTTGTGTGCCTGCATAAATTGCCTGTGAACACATTTCAAAAACCTACGCTTAATCTTAGCAATGAACATTTCAAAAAGTAAATTAATATCTTCAAGGAGAAGAAATACAGTATATTAAGCAGAAACCCACTGGAAACTGTACAGTTAAGAATCTGTCAGCCTTTCCATTATAAGCCCCGTTTTCTGAGGGGTTTATAACTCAGTTATAAAATTTCACACTAGGCTAAAGGTTGGCACGTATCATCTCAGTTTGGCAGGGTGACATTTTATTAGCTCTGAAGGAGTTTTGGATCCCACGTCAATGGGATATTATTTTAAACCACAGAAGTGGAGTTCAAATAGCCGAGGGTGGCTGTGGGAAGGCGAGGCGAGGCGGAGCGATGCCCCAAGCATTGGTGGAAGGTTCAAACTGCCTTGCATAGTCACGATGGCCTCAGCCCCAGCACTGCACCCTGCTTTTTGTCCCTTCCCCTTTGTGGGACTTTAATTCTCTGTGGTTAAATGTACATCACGCTGAGGTTACAGGGCTAGTTGGTGGTTTATAAATGAGGTTAATTGCAATAGTACTTTGTGAGCGAGTGTGTGCCTTTGTGGGTGGATGTGTTTGTATGCAGAAAAGAGCACTCCTTGGAAGCAGAAACAGGATTAAAATGTCTGCTGGAATTGTAAATTTATTGGGCAAATAGCTTTATGATATGTTGTGTATTTGGATTAATGCAATATATATCCATTTTAAACATTGATCTTTAAGCAAGCAACGTAATAAATCTAAATATTCCTTCAAATTACTGTTTACACTGGCTGTGCTATAGATTAAAAGAGACAGTTGCCTTTATAAATTTACTTGTAGGGTACATGGGTACATATAAATATTTCTGATTCCAATTATATCAAACAGCAATGGTAAACCAGATTGAGCTGCACAGATACTTGTGCAGAACTTGAGTTGCAAGGAGGGATCGAGCTGGACAATGGTGGATGAGCACACGGAGTGGAATATGGGCTGCTGTCTAGGCCAAGAAGTGTGTAATTAGGCACCTAAAATAAAAACACTATAGAAGTATCTAAAAAAAGGCATAGTTCCTTCCGATATGTGATACTTTTATAAAGACTCGTGGAATCATTAAGGTTGGAAAAGATCACTAAGATCACCAAGTCCAACCTCAACCCATCCCCACCATGCCCACTGACAAAGTCCCTCCGTGACACCTCTTCATCATTCTGGAGCACCTCAAGGGACAGTGATTCCACCATTCCCTGGGCAGCCTGTTCCAATGCCTCACCGCTCTCTCTGAGAAGAAATTTTTCCTAACATCCAACCTGAGCACCCTTTTAAACCATTACTTCTTCTCCTTGGGGAGGACCAAATCCATCCCTGTAAGGAGGCAGGAGCAGGGCTGTCCTTGGCTATTGCTTGTATTGCACCAATGGGCTGCACTGCTGAGAGCTGGCTGGATTCTGCTCCTACTTGCAGCCACACATTAATCAAACCGTGCAACTTTTAAACTCAGGAAGGAGAGATCACCGTTGGGCCCTCTTGCTTTTCTTGCCCTCTTTGTTATCCCTCTTCTTTCACATGTATTTCTAAGAGCAAGAAAAAACAGTGATTATAGTAAATTATAGGAAGCTGGCAGCAGCAATAATTAACAGGTAATTACCAATAAACAATGTAACCACAAAAGCTTGGATCCCACCTACCACTTGTCAACAATAAAATGATGGAGGCTCCACAGGCCGTTGGACAAACAGCCCACGGGGAGCACCACCAGTGCTGTTAGTGCAAATAAACAGCGCTGTGCCGAGAGGCTAAACAAAAGCCCAGCGTGGAGCAGCCACGGGGGAGCAGGAAAGAAAAGCTCCCTCGGCAGAAAAAACAACACAAAATCCAACAGCAGTTATAGCTCGAAGAGCCAACCTCAAACCACTTGCAGTTTATTGCAGCCCCAAGTAAGCATCCCGTAAACTGCAGTCGAAACCCAGTGTTTGTTGTCTTAAAAAAAAAGAACCTCTGTCAGAGTGGAAAAGGCAATTTAGGGGAGATTATATGTGAGCTGGAGAGGGGGAAAGCAGTGCTATGTCAACCGATCGTGCCATGCCCAGTGGTATATTCAGAATCTGCTTTCATGACACCAAAGCAAGAGAGGTGTGTAGTAACCATGTGTGTAATGACAACGTCCCCCAGATCTGCATGCAGATGTGTTTGGGCAAAGAAACTCCCATCCTCACCCTCAGGAACCAGGGAGGTTTGTGGTGACTTCCAGCATTCCTACATTGGGATTAAGGCCAACTTTCTGTTGGAGGGAGTCAGATAAAGGCAGCAGAATGAAATAATGTTCTGGATGCAGAGTAAGGTGATTTTTTTTTTCCTCTGAGTGAATATAACATTGCAAACTGATGCAAAGAAATAAAAGCACTTCTATTTTTTTTCCCTTTGAATTAACATCAGAATATTTTGCAAAAATGAAAGAGTGGATGTCTACACTTATTAGAGCATAGATTTCTTGTTATTTAGATGTCAACTGTTATGTTAAACTGTTGGCACGATTCAATGTTTAGATTTGCACTTAATAAGCCATATGCTGGTATCCTACTGGAATTTATGTATTTAAAGAATGAAGAGATGGTCGTTTAAATGGAAGCCTTTGTTGTCTGTCGCTCAAAGGAAAGCCCAGCACGTCTGTCTTGACCAACACATCTCATCAGCCCTACCCTACCTCCCCTACCGATCTGCTTCCCAGCCACTTCTGAGCTTGCACTGGATATTGCAACGTGCCTGCCTGCCTTCTCCTTTAGATTGTCCACAGCCTGCTGTTTTTCCTGAGGTTCTTTAGCCGCTGTTGCATTTTCTTAGGTTTTCTTAGATTTTCTTAATTCCACTTTTTTTTTTTGGAGAATCCTAGATCTTCTAACAAACCCGCATGCTGTGGCCCCCAGTAACTTAAAGTAATTAGGCAAAAAGTAACGATTTTAGACATCTATCATTTAATTTGAAATTACATATGGATTTAATGGAGGGGGAGGAAATAGTGCTTTGAGAGATTAGTTCTTAAATTTTGATTTAAGAACTGAGTTATTAGCTGAAATAATATGAAGTGGGGCTGCTTTTTTTGACCTTTCTAAAGTCTAGCCTAGTCAATTATTACAGCAGAGCAGGGAACCAGAGAACAGCTTTGAATCAGTCAGACCCAAACTGATTTAAGTTTGCATGGGGTCGAATAAGACATTAGTTAAAAATAACTAATGTATTCTTTGACCTCCGTAATGAGAAAGGACATTTACAGGTTTTCCACTACACATCTGATCCTGTTTATTCTGTTTTTTTGTGATTTAAAGATGGACTGGATGCTCTCATAGATGTCTAGATGATATAATATTTTAAAGTTTTCTGGATATTCTTTCAGTTATGCACTTTGGCTATTGGTTTATATAACCATATATTGGTTTATATATTGTGTCTTGAGACGAGGTAGAATAAGAAATAAAACCACGCATCCCATGATTCCACCATAAGAGGTGGAATCATTAGGGCTCCCACCTCTGAACCTGCTTGAAGAGCAATCCCCAGGTTAGTGCCCATAAACCTGCTGTGCTGTTGTTTCCCAGGCAGAATTAGGCAGGTGCCATGGCTGGAACTCTCCTTCTTCCTAAGACCTCAGTTATCTTCTCTCCCTGTTCACATCTGCACTAGAGGTGGAGAAATATATAACACTACCTTTACAAAGGTGGGTGAGGGCAGCTAAAGGAAGATCAGCTCCTTGCTCAGCGGGGGGAAAATTCTGCAAAAATAGAGTGGGAAAGAGAGCAAACAGTGGCAAAGTTTTTTCCAAAGACTTTCAGACAGGCCAGCTGGCTTCTCAGAGCGCACAGCTTGAAGTGGTCACTTCCATTTGGGACTGAGCAGCACAGCAGTCAGAAGGAACGCTGATTAAATTGACCACTGTCCAAGGTTGGTGGGGAGCATAACACAAAGTGACTTCTTCCTGCAGCAAGCAGATGAGTTCTGATGTTCCCAGAGATAGAGCTGGAGCTTTTTTCCCCCTTGTGCTGCAGTGTTGACTTTAAAGAAATACGTTCCCTTAATAAGAACTGCAGAAAAAAGCATTAGCTTTTACCGTACAATTTAAGCTCTGTTTCCTCAGTTGTAGTCATTCACACATAAACGTTTAGCAGTATAGATAGCACATATCCTCCTAAGCATTCTCATGATTTCAGTAATGTGGTTTTCAGGAGCAGAGTTGCTCATATGAGTAAGGGTTTATAAGATTAAGCATGAACATAAGGCTTTATTTCACTGAAGGAGTGATTCTCACACTTGTTCCTATTTAATCTAATGGCTTAGAGGGTATTTTCTTTCCTCATATTCAGTGAGTCCTTTCAGAGGAATGTATTCTCGTCAACAGGAGTGAATTAGTAAGGAATTTATTTCCATTGTCTGTTGATCTTATTGCCTATGTGCAGTGCCTAGAGCAGCAATGACCCAACCCAAACAGGTGCTGGAACCCTCCTGCCTCATTGAAACCCATCGGAAATATAAATTTTGGCCACACTAAAAGAAAATGTCAGGAAGGTGTCAGAAGGAAAGAAATATCATCAGTGTCATGATACACGGGCACAGCTGTGTGGGGTAAGTGCACTTCTGGGTGCTTCAGGAGCATCCCTATGAGCTGAGAACATCCTTCAAAAGCAGAAACCTTCTGAGAATCCTTTTTTTTTTGATGGTAAAGTGTTAACACAGTAATCCCAGGGCTTGCTCTAGCTCCTTGACAGAGCAGAGTGAGAAAAGATAGTGGCCTACGAGGTGTGTGGGATGTGGCCCACACCTCCTGTGTGTAACGCCCTCCCTCGTGGTGGAGTTCCCAGTTGGGCAGGAAAGCTGAAGATAAAAGCAATACTATTTTGGGCCTGAAATAGTGCATATTATGCCTAATAATATATCTAAGCCAACATGTTTTTACCTGTGCCCTTTTCGTCACTTTCATTTTTTTAATGATGTTTTTAGAGCTTTCCAGCTGCCTGGAAACAACTGGTTGTTTTGGAAGCAAAGCAACCTTAGCACTTACTGTGGACGTAACAGTAATCTTTCATAATCAGAAATAGGCATAATTGGGTGTCTCTGCCTAAGGAGCTTAACTGTCAAAGGATTAAGCCACATCCTGATCAATGGAGGTGACTTCCTAAAAAACAGGCAGGGAGAGATTTCCTGTAGTTAACAGCAATAAGGGAGAGGAACTTTAAAAACAACTCTCTATTTGATAACTACAGAAATCTAGCTAAGTCTTAGGGATTTAGCCAGGGAACATATTGGTTCCAGCAGACTATAGTAAAGTTAATTAAGGATGATTAATGGAGCATTTTCCTTCCAATGATATCTGTGACAGAACAAAGCTGTCTGAGGCTTGTCAAGCAGAATTTGAGTTGAATGAGTATTTATGTGATCAAATCTGAAGGGCTGCCTCTTGACAGAGCAAGGATTCATCAATCAATTGCGCTGGCTTGCAGTGGTGGGAAATTGGTCTATCAGCATAGCTATACTCCCATCCCCCATTTTTTCATTCAATCATCCCTTAGGCTACAATGCATCTTTCGCTTTTACCTCTGACCACCTTAAGGGCTATCAGAGAAAAGTAAAAGCAAGAGCTAAAACATCTATTATAGTGGTTATTTCTCAGCTGTACTCATACAATTGATTTCTTTTAAGCAGAGGCCCAGGCACTGTAAAGCGATACAAGCCTGTTCAATGAATTAATTGGTTTTAATAAAAGTTTAGCTTTGAGCCTGAAGAATATATAGGGCCCTCTTACTAGAAGCTCTCCTACAAGGGAATACAACCTGCACAAAAGGCTCTGGTCCTGCCTCAGTCTCAATGCCCTCATCACAATCACCCGGGTTAAAAGGCAAAATCCTTGATTTAATGGGAAGAGGCACCGCTTGTGCTGCAGTGTGCATCTGTGTGTGTGTGTGTGTGTGTGTGTGTGTGCAATTGTGTGTCCACACCTGGGAGGGGAATGGTGGCTGCATGCACCGGGCTGTAGGGTGCCCTCGCAGCCCTTGGATCCCCCGAACCTGAGTCGTGCCAGGGTTTGGGCAGAGGAACCAGGCCCTTGTGGGTATACCACAACCCAAGTCTCTAACGAGTACCTCTGTTGCTTCCACTGCTCTAGGTATTAAATGGAACTAACCAAGAATTTTGTAAAATGATGCGTCTCTCGTGGAAAATTGAGAAAAATGCAAGTCTGAATAAAGTCAAGGGCTCCATTTTCTAACCCACCACATAAATAATTCTTCTTTAAATAAGCTGGCTGCTCAAGCTTTGTTCTTTTTGGCCCTCACTGAGCAAAATACTCTTGTGGTATTTGAAACTGGGACAGCAAGATAGATACTAAACTTCTCTGTCTTGAAACACCATTGCTGAACTATTGTTCAGCAATTTAAATTGATCATTGGTTCTAAAGGAGAGGCACCTCTTGGGGGCAGTTCACCCCATTTCCTGCAAACTCCTACATGGGGAGGATGAGGGTTGCATTCAAGAAGCCTCACTTCTCCATCAGGAGAGCTTGGGTGTTGCTTGGCCCAGACACTGCCCTGAAAGGCTGTTGCTCTGATGAGGTTGTGAGCTCGGTTGTTTGTCTCCCTCATGGTATTTGCACACTAATTTTCCTGCTCAAGTTACTATCAGAATTTTAGGACTTTTGTGAATTAGAAAATTGAAGTTCTGGCTGTAACTGAGACAGTGCCTACTTGTGCCACCTCAGCCAGACCAGCCACAAACTGGGGAGATACAGTCAAATCTCACTTTTTCCCAGACCTACGTACTTTATACAAAGGAGTCTAAAGGAGGAAACAACAGCTCTCCAATGTGCCATGACCTAAGGAAGAATAGATCACTCACAGTTTTCCCTCAGTCTTTTAGGCAGGTTTTCATGCCAAAATATTCCCCTGAGAGCAAGTACCTTCCTCACATACGCAACTTTTATGTACTTAAATCCAGAGAGGTCTGTGAATGCAAATAGGTCCCCTAGCTGGCCCAATACAATTATTGTTGAGAGCATTTCTTTCCATCGGTAGAGAATACTGTTTTGTATGGGCAAGCTTAGAAACCAAATGTCTAAATATTTAACCAATGTTATTTCAAAGAATTTCGTTATTTGTCTTCTTTATGATTTATATTATCACATTCTCTGTCTGTAGTTGTGGTTTATCATAAGCAACCCATCTGCTGTAACAGCCAAATTGGAACATTCATATAAGATGCGTTCCGATATCATAAACATGACAAAAGATAGATTACATTTAGTCTTTCTCCATGTTTAACCAGTTTAATTTGTTTCCTATGCAGAAGAGGCTCTAAATTTACTTAATATATGTTAGCACTTAGGAACATGGTAAGGAACATGACTAGGGTCTTAACCTATTCGTAAATAAATGGGAAGCTTCCTGTCTGAGTAAAAGAAAGAGAGAGAATTTATGTCAAACAATCAGGAATTTAATACATAGTGCTCTATTAGGATGTCCAGTTTGTGTACATACTCTTAAGGCATGATTACGAATAACTTCACTTCTTATAAACAATGTGACTGAAGAAATTACTCACAGATACAACAAAAAGGGAAAGAAAGGTAGGAAGTTTTAGCTGCAGCCAATAAAGGAATTACTTTCCCTGAAAAGGTTAAAAACTTACGCATTTATTTTTGTTGCCATAATATTTGTCTTTGCAGGTTTAGCTTTCTTAAGAATCCCAAAGAAGATGCTGCGTTGGGAAAGATTTTAGTGACCTGGGTTCAAAGTCATACCATAGATCCAACATTTTCTCCGACAGCTTTGGTTTTAAAGTAACCCTAATGCTGGCCTAAATCTGTGAAGTGACTGTCCGTATTTATATCACTCCAGAGAGAGCTTTTAGTGATTACAGGGTTGATCCTGCAAATTGGATGCCTTCAACTTCTGCTGAATTCAGGGAAGCTGAGGTCCTCAGCACCCTCAGGACGCTGCCCTGCCTGGTTTTTCACGTTGAAAGGTCAAGTAGAGGGCTTTTCATTTCAAGCTAAAGAGTCGTTCATTTTTCTCTCTTAAGGTAAAAGTCACCTGATGAGAGAGCGCGTGATTAACTGTTAAGGAAACAATGTCCATAATGATATATAAAGGTGTTCCTTTCAAAAGTTACGGGTGGATTTCTACAGAGGTGTTAAATATATGGTGGTCCAACACCGCGCAATTCATGAATACTAAAAATAAATATAAGCTTATTTCTGTGATGGTGATTTACTGCTAAGCAATTTTGGGCAAATATATTCACATTATAGGATATGAGTACAAATCAAACATAACTGAGCCAGCCTTTATGAGAATGAGGTGTCAGTGCATTAGAAAATATGTGTAACACCAAACTTTAATCATGGTACCAGCACGTTAACATTGCAATTGACTGCTCCGTGTTCCTGAATGTTTAAGGTTTTGATTTGTCCGCTACCAGGATGGCACTGACTCTTTCCCAGGCTGGGATGCTGTTGCTCTGACCTGCTTTGACAAACGTGCTTATTCTGTTTTGAAGTCCTTGCCTCCAAAGGGCGGTAACACAATAGAGGTATAGAGTAAGGGGGAAATAATAGTGGAACTAACAGGTTGCACATGTGCCTTGTCTAGCATCAGATTGGCTTTCACTGCACCCCTTCCCTGGTCATGTCATTTTCTTGGAATGCAGTTCCTAAGGTGGAGACTATATCTTCATCTCTGTATGTAATCTATTTTATACACTGTTGGCGCTGGGAAAGGTAATGGGTAACGCTCTGGGGTCCTTGTAATGGCAGAATTACAATTGCTCAGATAGGAACGTGTCGCCAGGCCCACTCGTGTTGGCTAAGCTCATCACCCTCCTATGTGAACAAACACAATAATTTTTCATTCTTTAGTCCACATGATTTGACCACGAGGACGTCAGAAGCTGGGAGGGTTGTGCTTTAGGATCTTACAGGCATAGAGAGCATTAATAGATGTTTATATGTAGAGAGAGGAGGAAACCAAGAGTTGTCATCTTGACAGAACTTGTAGCATACCATGTGATTAATCCTTATGAATTCAGGGAAGAATTTGAAGGGGAGCTGGAAGGAGCATGGTGAAATAGCTCTGGGGGTTTGCATGGACAGCCTCCCCTGGGGGAGGGCAGGGCTGGAGAAAAAGCTGTGTTTTGGAAGGAACCTTTGCCTGTGTTACTGCAGGGCAGTTGGCATCGTGCTTCTCAACAGCCTACAGCAAAAAGTGCCCTGGGAGTGAAAATGGCAATTTTTTCTTGAGAGGATGCACTGAAGAGGGAGACAATGGAGGATTCAGTTGTGTTGCAGGCCAACAGCAATGGGATAAGAAAAGAGCATCAATATTCTAAAGCCTTGGGCAATTTCAGCTCTGATAATAAACCCTTCTGGGGTCATCTGTGATTTTGGGTGGCTCACCTCTCAGTTTGGCTACAGCAGTTTTTAAAAATACTTTTTAGATTAATATTGTCACACTGAGAATTAAAATGAATGGTGGCAGTGGTGGAAAGACTTCCCAGAAGGTGTTTTGAAAGATGGACCGACGGAAATGAAATAAAAAGAAAGGAGGAGTCATCTGCAAAGGCAACAGTGAATCGTGGCCACAAAAGCTTGGCTGTCTAGTGATGTTTATCCCAGCCCAGGTCTGCTTCCCCAGCTGATAACACAGTTTAACATACAGCCGGGCACTGTGCTGACACTGAAAGACGAAGCGGCTTTTTACGAGCTGTACCCCTCAGACACACTTTCCATCGTAATACCGACCAGCTCTGCCTGTTCCCTTGATCCCATTTTTCTTCTCTTAAAGCCACTGTGTTTATTGGGACCGGTGCAATGGAAATTCCCCTTACTGTTTATATCTGAGGTTTCTCTTGCCTTCCTATATTTCCCTGGGAATCAGGGCCGTATAGATTCTAGCTCCACACCCATGGCTTTGTCTCTCCCCTTTTTCCGAATTATTTTCCCTGACTGCATTTCCATGGAGCAGCTGTTTGTGTTTAAAAACCACCTGCACAAGTAGTTCTGTTTTCAGTGGAAGAAAATGTCACTTGTAAAAGGAAAAAGCCCTTAGGTGTCGGAGTTTGCCGGGTGTTTTAATTTGATGCGTATTTTTCCCTACTGATTGATGAATGTTGGAAGTGTAACTTTAGCCCTTGCTAACCAATGAAACTGGGTGGTACCCATGGTCACAATCTGCCATGCTGACGCATGGTTAAACTGACCCCCTGCAAGGAAGGAGATTGCTTTCTGACTGTCAGCAGGAAAGTCCCCTGCCCCAACTTCAGCAGAGGGAATCAGGCAGAGAAAAAGAATTGGCATCTCCACAGCGAGTGGAACTGCTGAGCCAGAGGTTGAGCCCCAAGTGTGGAAGTAGGGTCTGTTGGCCATTGATGGCTGTGGTTGGATGGATCTGGCACGTCTGGACAGACCTGTCCATATCCTGTGTGTGGTTGCGGTGGAAAGGGTGCGTGGAGAAAAAAAGTAGGGACACCAGAGAGAAGTCTCATGCTCATTGAAAGCCCTGGGAATCTGGGGGAGTTTTGTGAAGGGCTCCTGAAATTCCATGGGGAGCCATGACATGATTTCCCAACTCCTGCTAATCTCGAGGGGCTGAGGTTTGTCTTCCACTCATGCACTGTGCCAGGTATTTGTGAAGCTGTTGAGTGCAGGCAGGAGTGGCCTTGGAAAAGCCCTGCTCGCTCCCCCCATGCACCCTCCTTGGCCCTCCTGCCCTAAAAGCCTTTCCACCTCCCATTCCATCTCCCTCCCACCGACATTGCCTCTTATCTGCTTTGTGTGACCATGAGTATTTTTCCACTCATAGAGGCAGGTGTGGAGTGGCAATAAGTGCCCAGGCAGCCCTTGTAGAGCCAGGTGGGATGGATGCATCCTCCCTATTCTTCCAAAATGCATTTATGTGGTCAGCACTGCCTCTGCTTGGCAGCGTAGGCTGCTCACAGTAGAACAGACAGCACCAGGCCAGCAGTAAATGGCAGTGACTTCTGGCTTACAGTCCCCACAGAGGCCATTAGATGATGATTTCATGCTGCAAACCTGGCACTGCAGCTCCCTGGGCCAGTGGAACTGTAGAAGGTCATTTATGTGTCAGCTGATGAGAACAGTCACAGTGAGAGCCATAGCAAGCTAAGAAATATATTATACCAATATTCAAAGAGATTTACGCCATTATTTATAGAGATGCATATATTTATATATATCTTTTCAGACATATTTAGGACTTAATGAGTATACTTGTTCATTTTGCCATCAATCTGATCCAAATGATTTGAAGAAAGGTAGCTCCAAACCCATGCTGGCAGGAGCCAAGCTCTTAGCATGTCCACGCAAGAAGACTTCTAATGTGGCAGCACACAGCTGAGGTTTCAGTTCCTTTTGCTGTTGGTGCTCTGCCTCTGGGCTGTCCTTCTGTCCACCCGCACAGGCTCAAGCCTGGCTCCTTCCTTTTTGATGCCCATTAGGCTCAACTGCTGTAAATTGGAAATAAGAGAGGCCTTGGCATATGCTGGCTTATAAAGGCCTTGTAAATGGCTTGTGCAAAAAAATTTTCCAACTGGAAACAGCACTGAGCCTTTGATTTAAAAAAGCTTAGATAGGAAAGAGGTAAATATATGCCTTTCTACCTCTATGGCTATATTGTAAATGCCAGACAATGGAAAACCAGTAAAGAGAAAGAAAAAAAATATCTGAAAGCAAAGAAAAGGGCTGGCAGATGCCTGTGTTGGCATCTTGAGAGGGTCAGGGAAGGCTGAATAAGCCAAACACTTCCTTCCCACTCTCAAAGGCAGGTCGCCTTTGGACCAGGGAAGATTTGAAACACAAGAGGCCAAACCCACATGAGTTTGCTTGGGAAGCCATCCATAGTAAGGGTGGCAGCCAAGAGGGGCTGATGTCTGTATGGCAGCAGGAGGGAGCCATGAATAGTGGGCAAACGTGCTGCTCCTTAGCCTCCATGTGGGTTATCTGTATATCAGTGCTCTGCTAATCTCTGAGGATCAAAGCTTTGTGTAGATGCTTAAGTAGGTCTGAACAAAATTTCAAGCGTTATGTTCATTTATAAATGTCATTGCTCACAATCACACAGCAAAGGGAAGCAGTTCTGCAAAACCTGTGCAGCTGAAAGTTGAACAAGTTGTGAGCAACCACAGTTGCTGTGTGAGCAATGTGTGAAGTGTTTTGCTGAAGGACAGCCATTTGTTGAAGAAATCACCATGTAATTTTTAATTACAGCTGGCAGCTTGGCTGCATATGTGTAATGAGAGCAGTGAGGAAATTGCTGCAGACAGCCTTCTCCTACCACAGACTCAGTCTGAGGCTGCTTGCAAACCTTGCACTGTCATTTTCTCATGCAGAACTCATCTGCAACACCTCTGCAGGCAGGTGCTCCGAGAGCACGCACAAATTCATCTTCGTAGCAGCCACTGGTTCCACAACAAATGTCACTCCAAAAAGACTTTGTGCTCTAAGCTGTGTTGGAAATCATCATTTAACACATCATCTAGAGTACATCAGAGTGAATCTCACTGTAATAACTCACTACTGAAATTTCCCTTATTGTCAGCATTTCGATGGGAAGAATAGAAGCTATGTCCTCTAGGCCTGTGGGTTCTTTTCTCTGCTCTCCCAGCCTAGGCAGGAGAAATCAGGCAGACAGGATCTTAAACCCTTCCTGGTCACTTGATGTGGTCAGTGCTCCTAACTTGTTATCACAACAGCTGAATTTGGGGTGTCACATCAGCTGATTTTGTGAATGCAGTGAGTGTGGTACCCCATGGAGATTCTTTTCCTACAAGGGCAGTAGAGGGATGTCTGTGGGGGACAACCCCATCCTTTCGCCATAGGAAAGCAATGACTTTCAGTATTATTTTGGCCACAGATCATAGGATCATAGAACTGTTATGTTGGAGGGAATCCTTAAAGGCCATCTGGCCCAACTCCTCTGCAATGAACAGGGACACCCGAAGGTCCATCAGGTGCTCAGAATCCCATCCAGCCTGACCATGAGTATCACCAGGGATGGGGTACCACTATCTCTCTGGGCAACCTATGCCACTGCATCACTATACAAAAAACTTTTTTCTTCTAACCAGTCTAAATCTCCCCTCTTTTAGTTTGAAACCATTTCCCCTTGTCCTATTACAATATACCCTGCTAAACAGTCTGTTCCCTTCCTTCTTATAGCCCCCCTTCAGACAATGAAAAATAGGATAGGATTGGGTAAGATAGGATTGGGTAGGGTAGGGTAGGGTAGGGTAGGGTAGGGTAGGGTAGGGTAGG
>JAPSGF010000026.1:4973798-4984537 GCA_035772895.1 Perdix hodgsoniae
GGTAGGGTAGGGTAGGGTAGGGTAGGGTAGGGTAGGGTAGGGTAGGGATGGGATGGGATGGGATGGGATGGGATGGGATGGGATGGGATGGGATAGGCTGTGCATGTCCTCTGTTTCCAGCTCATGTTTGAGATTTCCTGCTTTCCTGTCTTGCTTTCCTGCTGCCTCTCCAAAGCATACAACAGTGATGCTGGAGCTCCTTCTAGCAGGCACCATCCATCCGGCCTACCTCTTTGCTCCTGCTGCGGAGTCAGCTCCACTTTAGATACAAATCAGCACTTTCAGTTCAGCTTGTTCTTGTTCCTTTGGAAAGGGTGTGAGCAGTTAGATATTTATTCAGACGTGTGCCTTATAAAGTACAAGGCTGCAGTGACAAAGCCTCCTGGGCTGTTTGTTTTACGGCGCTGTTAAGCAGGGTGACACTGGCTAACACCAGCTGATGAGCTCCACTATAAAGCCTTGGTAACATGGGAGGAGAAAGCATATCCCAGGCTGGTGGGACAGGAGAGACACCGGCCTCCTGTGGCACACAGCAACAAAAACACGGTTTTTGGTGGCACTGCCCATTGTAAGCAACAGCTCTGTGCAAATGCCTCTTTTATAACGTGTTTATCACGGGCTGTATGGGCTGTACTCCGGGTAATGTTCCCTCTCTGCCTGCTGAGCAAACACTTGAATTGTTCCCCTTCTCTCTAAAGGCAATCAGCGTTTCGTTATTGCCCTCAGTGGGGCATGGATTTCTCAATGGAAATATTTCATGTCCCTGCTCTGTACTTTGAGCACTTCTGGTGATTCTGCAGTGGATCTCCCTGGCTGCTGCCTTTGGCCAAGCTCTGACATCTCCTATGTGCTGGAGGTGCCTCCTCTGCTCCCACGAGTTGACCAGACCCACCCTTGGTGGTTCATTCTCACCATTGCTGGCAGCCTTAAGTTTAGAGTAAAAATATCTCTGAATGAAATTGTATCAAATTTCAGAAACTTGGGGTTTATATTGCATATTTCTGAAAATGCAGAACATAGGGCCCCATCCCAGGGGTGGTCTTTGGGCTCTTCCCTGACCGCATCCCTTCCTCGTACGAGCTGAACATTGGACACGGCCTCTCTTAATCAGCCCTGTTAATTCATTAATTGTGGGCACTGGCTGCTGCAGGGTTTTGGCTCTGCCATCCCCTGCAGCCCTGTGAATGCCCCCAGGGCCGGATCCGATGTCACCCCAAAATCCATTGTTTTGGGAAAGGAGGGGCTGGCACCTCTCCGGCTCTGTGCACAGCATCGGCGCTCTCCCAGGGACTCTGTGCTGCTGTCAGGCCCAGGAATAGCTAAATACGTTTTTCCTGGTGCATGATTCACCGAGCCAACAGCAAGATACCATCTCAGCCTTTGTGTTCAGGCCGGGTGACATTTTCTCCTCGCTTGGGCAGCCTGGCCCCGTTCCTGCCATGGATGGAGCAGGGAGACCGGGTTTCTGTTTCAGTGCACGTCGTAGGTGTGATATTCTGCACAGTACAAGGGGACAGGGCTTGCTCTGGAGTACTGAGTGATGGCTGTGGAGTGGCACTCGGTTTTGCTTTTCTCCTGTGTGAGCACTGGGCAATCGTTTTTGTTATGATTCATTTTTATTTATTTGTTTTTAAGTACGGTCGAGCATTTGATTTAATGGATGCGTGTGAATCTCGACATGTGTTGTGCTTATACCCAGGTGCACATGCACAGACTGCTGTTTTAGTTTGCTATTTAGTTTCCTGGAGAAAATGAGCAGAGGAGGGAGGGAGAGCCACTGGGTCCTGATTTTCCATAATGTGGAAAGTGCTCGAGAAGGTCGTTTGTGTTGTTCCAAATGCACCTCATATCGTGAGTCGATCTGCAAAGGGCCTGATGTGAAGGAAAAAAAAAATAATAAAAGCTACAAAGACAAAAACGAACCAACAAAACCCACTTTGGGCATCTGCAAGGCCTTTTGAACGTGGTGCTGGGCTCTTCGGGGAGGGTAGGATTGTGGCTGGATTTCCAGCAGGAGTGCTGGGTCTGTTGGGTGATGGTTGTGCCTCTTGTGTGCAGATTAGGAGTTAAGTTCCCCTCATCTGTTAGTTCCTTAAATATCTGCACAGCAAATATTGCTAAATTTAGTACGTGGACGGAGTTTGGCTTCCTAAAATATAAAACTAATAGTTACAAAGTAATGGATTCCATACTCAACACTCATAACTTCTCAGTTTTGGAGAGCCAAATACCGACCGATTGTATGTGATGGCATACCCCAGCGTGGTATTTTTATTGATCATGTTAAAATAATGAAACTAAATAGAGAAGATGTGCTATGAAGCAGCGGTGTGCTGTCCAAATCATTAACTACTATCAAATGTCCATAAAAGGGGGCACAGTTGTCACTTGTATGGGCATCATGTTAAGCTTGGACAAAGCTGTTCATCTGGGGGGAAGGCTTAAATAGAATCTACCAGTTTTGGGGGCTTAAAGAGTTTCATTCACTTATTTTAGTTGTTTTTGTGTGTGTGTGTGTGTTTACTTTCATCCCTTTTTGTACTTCTTTGGACAAAGTCCAAACAGTCAGAGTAACTACAGAAAAGCTGTTCTCACCACAGGGAAATAATGTATTATGCTAATTCCAATTAAAGAAAATTTCTTAAACTGCAAATATAGCCTTCAAGAGAGAAATGAAAAGTGTGGAAATTAACATTCTTGCCAGATTTCCAGCTCAATTCCGCATACTCAGGGGGTTTGGGTCAGGCTCAGATAAGCATCCAAAATTTTGGGATGTTTATCCAAACCTTATTTCTAAACCTTCTAAGTTCACTCCCGACTAATCATAATGGAGTTAGTGGTAGCAGGATATGAATGTACAACATTTAGCTTAGAAATTGGCAGCTCCTCATCATTTCACAGCTAGAAGCCTTTGACCAAATATCAACTCTGCTAACCAAAACAAAATAAAATAATGCCTTGAGTTGGTCTCCAGCCATACCACCTTGTGCTACAGCCCTGGAAGATCTTCCAAGCAGGGCTGGGCCAAGGCAGGCTTTGGCTGGGATAATTTGCTGTTACTGGAGGCATCCTTCCTGATTCAGGGGGTGACACATACCCATGTCGGGGTTGAACCTGTGTAACAGTTCATGTACAAAGATTTTCCTTCCAATTTGGGTACATTTCCAAGGGCTGGTGGTCATTAAAGATCTCTTCTGGAAGGCTGGGAAGTGAACTCCACGTCCACCTCAACAGTGATGCCACAGCAGCCAGCTCCCAGCTGGAAGCATTGCTCCCACTTCCCGCAATGGCTGCCCATTCCATCCCGGAGCCATTGCCTTCTCAGGCATGAAGGATGTGAGCTCCACCAGAGTTTAATTTTGTAAAGTGTTTGAAACATTATTTCAATGAAACGAGTGAAAGATTACCGAGGGTCATGAATTAGCTTCTGAAGAGGTGCGTTTTCTTCTTTCTGTTGCTGCTTTTGCCATCACAGCCTTTGCTTTCCGCACAGGGGAGGGGAACTGGGCCTTGGGGAGCTGCCCAGCATGTCACACACTTCACTGTAATTCAGGTCATAATATTAGCTAAGAAGATGCATTTGTCCTCAGCAGAACTCCACTAGGCTACCCCCAGGGCTGTCCTTTTACCTTCATGTTTCATTTTGGTCAATGGGTGTCACTCTAAGTAGATGAACCTGATTTCTGTTGCCATTGAAATTCATGCCAGGAGCGAGTTCATCCAAGCACAAATTCTTTCTATGTAAAAGAGCACAGAAATGTTCAGGGAAGCTGTACCAGAAATGAACTTGGCCACATGAACTTGGGCTGCAGGCATATGCTCTATCATCTATAACTCCTTCAGATTTGCTTAGACTTATCGCTGAGTTACAGCTGTGAAACCCACATGGCTGTAATAGAGGTCATCCCATTGAAACTTCTGCATCAAAAGAAAAACTTTGTCAATTGAAAGTAGCAATGAACATAATACAAACACACTGAGAAATGTTCAAAAGCAATTTGAATACAGTCCTTCTGACTACAGCACACACTAAGATTTTGTGAAGTTTGATGGCTATCCATTTGAGATATCTTGTGAAATAGATTATACAAAACATTGCTTATATTCTTGCCTTTTCTTTTGCATTTTCCTCCTGAAACCAGCAGAAATAATCCTTTACTTCCTGCCAGACACTCTGTTTGCCCGTAGCATGCATGTACAGCTGCAAAATACACAATACCTATTTGACAGTTTAAGCTCATTGTTATCTAATGTAGGACTTGGCAAGATGTTTGCTGCGGTGCAGTTTATGCCACTCAAACACCAACTTTTTGTTCATTAGGCCAATACATTAATGATCTATACCTGGATCTAGAATGCCACGTCTATCTGCCATCATGTTTATTCTTTTTTATTGCTTTCTTCTTCCAAGGGAATTGGGCAACTCTTCATACATTGCCTTTTCTGTTCTCAACCTGGACTCTGGCTAGAATCAAGGCATTACTTCTGTTTGACTTTCAAATGGGCATTCGGCATAGAAAATGTTTTTTGTGTGTGTGTGTGCAATATTGCATTCATGTGTCATCACAGTTCTATCATGAGCAGTTTGGCATCCTGTGGAACAGAAGACCATGGAGAATCACTGCTACCAGTGTCACTGAGAATTCTATAATGAAGAGACTGAATGTACTTGGAAGGAACAGAGAGAACATCATCTATTTAGACATTAAAAAAGACTTTTTACTATTATTTCTACCTTGGGTTCAGATCAGCCTGTAGAAAACAGTAAGCAGTGCGCATGGTAGCTTATCCTTCCGTCTTGTTTCTTTTTACTTTAAGTTCCTGAAAGATCATAAAATGGAGGAATAAAAAGTCACCGATATGTGGTTTTGTTAACTTTATCTTCTGCACATTAAACATCGTGTCCAATTTCTTACGGTACATAAAATGTTTTGCCTTGCTGTATCACGTATACACAACTTCAAAAAGTGAATGAGACAGCTCAGAAAAGGTAATGGATGTGTAATAACAGCTCTTTAGATCTCTCGTTTTTAGCACAGCATCTTTCTATTCCTAAAGGTGCTTTTAACATGATATCTCAAGCTATTTATGAAGTCATTTGACTTTTGCATGGTGATCGGCCTTACTTTGTAATTAGCTCACGCTTGCTATCTTGCTGAAGTTGCTGTTTAGTGTTCAGGGACCCTTTTCTGTTTTCCTCTTAGGAGGTACTCACCCTCATAACTTCAGTTTCATGGGCACAGTCCATCCCAGTTCCCTTTGGCACCTCCTGCAAAACAATTCCAAATTGCATTGTGTGCATGGGGTGGGGAAGACTCTTTGGAGAGCTACAGGTGGTTCCAAGGCCAGTAGTGGAGTGGTGGCATAGAATCAACAAAGCAGAGTTGTCTGAGTTGGAAAAAACCTTTAAAGATCATCTGGTCCAACTCCTCTGCAATGAACAGGGACACCCACAGCTCCATCAGGTGCTCAGAGCCTCATCCAGCCTGACCATGGGTGTCTCCAGGGATGGGGTACCACCACCTCTCTGGGCAATCTGTTCCATGTATCTCTGAAGCAAGTTTACAAACTTTACCCTCAAGTACTAATAAACCTGGAGCTGCATACAAAGCTCTAGGATGTGACTAAATGTGCATGCAGGGGACTAAGGGGATGGTGGCAGTGGGACCCGCTTGAACTGGCCTGGAAGTACTGGACAGCTTGGAAGGAAAGACACAGAGAAGAGCTTGATAAATAAGATAATCTGAAACTGAATCATTGCATAGAAATGCATCAAAATTAAAAAATCAATGGTATTGATCTGTATATATCATACAAATAACTATGCCTGAAGAGATGTCCAGATTTAACATGCTGATTATACAGCAGTCAGTAGAAATACCTCAAGATCTGAAGAGCTATTACATTTTAGCTGTTCTGTGCTGCAGCTGAAGCTGATAACATCTCAGTGAAGTCTCTCTTAAATTTTTTCCTGCGTGAAGTTCTTGGTAACAAGTATATTTAATCAACAAACCAAAACCAAAGGACAGATTTTTGGCTTGCAGAATACTCTCTAGCCATCCAAAGCTGGAGACCAAACACTATAAATTCTTCTACAAATATACACCTTTCATTTAAAATTCAACCTGCTTTTACTACTGATCTAGCTCACACAAGCCACAGTCACAACACCTGAGATGTGTCCAGTGGCCACTTGGCTACTGGCAGGAGCTGCAGTGGGACAGCATCACCCATGGCCACCAAACCCTTTGAGATGCAGGTGGACACCAGGACAGTGATATCTGCTATATCCATTTATATATGGCTCCTCAATGTGTTATTCTTCTCTTACTCTTTACCCCAGAGGAGCAGCACCACATCAACCACAGCACAGGTTGACTGGAGCTTGGAGGTTTCTGTCATTGACTTTCCTGCCTATTTTCCATCAGTAAGTGTTAATGGGGAGATGAGGCACTCGATGTGCTGCTATCAGCAGAGTCAGCAGCAGCCACAATCAAGAGCCTCACAGTGTTCTTTGTCACCACATTTCACCTGTTAAACCCAGGGTAAGAGCAAACAGAGTAGAGATGTAAAAAGCTTCCAATACGAGCAAAGCTAATCTTAAGCTGCTACAACATCACTTCCCATCTTTGCTTTGATAATATTCATTTTCCTGTGCTGTGTTTTATCTTTGCTGAATAGATTTCTGAGCATATAAATGGTATTTTGGAGTGAAACTCCTGCACGTTATAAATATACCCAATCCAGTCTGGTTGTTCCTTTCTGTAGAAGTATATTCTGTCCTCAACAACCTCAAGCTCAAACTTTTGTTCTCAGTTTGAGACAAAATTCATGAGTTAACTTAGAGAGTTCAATGAGCACTAATTCCAGAGGGCTAAATGAGAACTTGCAACTCCTTCTTTCTGTTCATTAGAACCAAAAAAAAAAAGAAAAAAAAAAAGAAAAGAAATATAAAGCAGTGAAGGAAAGTGATGGGAAATTATTGTATTCCTGGCCCATCACTGACTTCTCCATGAGCCAATCTCCCTATTCCACCCATCCAACCGCAACACCAACCTTCCCATCCAGCACGCCATTGGTGCTGCCTGTACCAACTGTAAGCTGAGCAGGGCAGAGACCCCTGCTTATCATTTTTCAGTGCACAAAGGGTCTCAGTTTCAACCAGGGCCTCTAGGTGCTGCTGTAATACTAATAATGCTAATACTCATAATTCTGCTGGTGGCAAATTTAGCCCAACATCTTAGGCTTAAATAAGTTATATGGAGAAATGGTTATAAAGCAGTCTCCATCCTCATTTAAATTCTGCAGGTCATTTTGCATCTGCAAAACTCAGTTTATGGATTGATATGCATCTTATATATTTTATCTTGGGAATGTTTTCTCTATGAATCTCATACAAAATCTGCAGCATGACTTGTATATAAAAAAAGCCACGGGAAAAAAACGCCTGCAGCTATACCACTCACCTCCCTCCTCCTTCACATGCACACATGCCTAACTTCTTTTTTTTTCCTCCTTTGTTTTATCAGTACGGTGCTAAATTACCAAGTTTGAAATTTCTTCAGCAAATAAGGGATGCATGCCAAAACATAAGTGCCCTGGGGGATTTAAGTCTTAGGGGGAAAAGCCCTTAATTTCCCAGTTTATAGGTAGCAGCACTTTTTTGAAATTGGAAAATGTTCAACTCATTTATGAAAGAAATCTGCCACAAGTACATGCTGATGTTCATAGCCATTTTGTTAATAACCCATTGTGATCAAGACACATTTTTTTGGTTAGCAGAACAGGTTTATTCTGACACCTGTATCAAATACATTCCCCAACAGAGTTTTCTGGTGAGCAAAATACGCTCCTTGCTCATTGCACTGTTCCTAAAGCAGGCAAAGGGAAGTTGCAGCATGCTCTCACAGAATCTTCACAAGATATCCAATGAAATACTGTCTTCCTCTCACTCCTTGATGGGGGGAGAATTAACACTCCTCAGCATTCATCTGGGTTGGTGGACATGGTGGATTTTAGTGGAGGTAATGGGTTTTGGTAGACATGGTGGCTTTTGGTAGACATGGTAGCTTCTGGTAGACATGGTAGACTTTGTTGGACACTGTGGGTTTTGGTAGGCACGGTGGCTTTTGGTGGGCAATACGAGCCTTGGTGGACGTTGTATGTTGTGGTGGATGTGATGGGTTTGGGTGGACACGGTGAGTCCTGGAAGACATTGGAGGTTTTGGTAGACGTGATGATCTTTTTGCCGCTCCTTGTCCCTCTCTGCAGCTTCAGCCAAGCTCTTTTGTGCAAACCAGGTTGCTCTTGGAGCAAGTTTTCAGAACCAAGCCTGCTCCTTTACCCATGTGTGACTAATTTATGTGGAGCAGCACTTCACTGTGCACGGAGCCCAGCTGCCGTGCATGTTCATGGCTGGTTAAGCATTTACCGGTCACGCGTTTGCTCAGGACCTGCTTTCCACTTTGGGGCAGGTGCTTGCACATAGCTGGGGAAGCTGGGCTGTAGAAATGGCACCTGTGCTTCAAGTGCTTTGTGTCTCAGTGCTAGGGAGTCTGCGTGCAGAGGATAAGGATCGACCTTGCAAGCATGTCCATTGGCCAAATAACTTCACATACCTGAATTCCAGCCCTTGGACTTATCTAGGAGCATGACTTGAATTGTTGTGGGGATTTCAACCTATTTATAGTTTCGTAATGAGCTTGTCACAAAGCGTTCTCCATCTCCTATCCTCATACAAATGATATCTAATGCCTCAACAGTGCTGGTCGCTTCTGGGGCTCCTCTCCTTGTGCCATAAGAGGGGGTGAACCAGCTGCTGGAGCCCTGCTGGGAAGGAACTGTGTGCTGCTGTCCTCCACATCGCACTGCTCCCAGGGATGATGAGTTAATTCAGCCAGAACGATGGTAGTTCATCAAGTTTTGTGGTTTATCTGAAAATCGAATTCCAGTAATTTCCAATGCCAGCTGACTTAATGCCCCTTTAGTGCAGGTTTTAGACAACTCCAGTCGATTGTCACTGTGGGTTTAATGCAAAATGGAGGTGGGGTGAAACTATTGACACCTCCTGTAGCAGATTTTTGTGTCCCACTCAGGAGCTGGATGTGGTGTCTGCATGCACGTGTGTTTGTGTGTGTGCAATGTGCATCCTGCTGCTTATGAGCAGTGCTAGAAGCATCCACACATGCACATTTAAAAGAGCAAATGCAAACCTGAAAATTTTAAAATGAGTGTTTGAATTTTATTGGGTGATAAATTGCTTCGTACTCTTATAAAGTCCACAGGTGTTTATGTCCACTCTTGTATGCCTAGTTAAAATCTTGGCTACAATAGGAATGCTTTGAAAATAGCCACTCATTCCTAAAATTGATTACTAAAGTAGAATTACCTGCTATGCATCACATTAATCTTTGTAGTGTAAAGTTCTGCTTATTAACCCTTCTGATCCCCTTCAGCCTGGTGTTCTGTTGGTTTCTTTCCCAGACTCCATCCCTTGGCTCTGGGATAGTGTAGGGACCCAGACCTGCTACGTGTGCACCCTTTCCAACCAGTGCTGAGCCCTGGGACTGTGTAGCAAATGGAAAGGTCTGAAAATTAAAATTTGGAGGAAGTGCAGGGTTAATGGATTCCAGTTGAATTCTTATCCTCCAGAATTTTAGCTTTCTTTCAAAATAGGAGAAAGGCAAAGGGCCATAAAATCCACAGCTCCTGGATGGATGGGAAGCCATCCCACACATTAAGCAGCCACACATTCAATTGCTCTGTGTCTACTAGGTCTGGGTTTGGAGGCTTCTGGAGTCTGTTGTAACTAAAGCAATGAACACTGCAACTGAAAACAGCAACAGTCTTTGGCACCCTGTGCCAGAGCATGTTCCTTGGCAGGGGAAGCAGTGAGAAAACTCAGAGGAGAAAAACTGGGAGCTTTCTCCCTCTGGAATTCCCTTTCTGTTGCCCCAGGAGTGTGCTTGCAGTAGGAGGTGGGTGAGCAGCAGTGCACCCCCCAGCATCTCTCTTTTGGCTGCCAGGGACACACGTTGTTTGCAGTAAGGTTCTGTGACATCTCTTGGCTGAGGAATTGCTGCAGGTTCCACAAGGCTTCTCAGCCTTCCTCCCCAAGGCAGGAGCAAATTCACCCATTTCTCTGCTCAGCAGCCACATCCCAGCCACTGACCTATTTTACATCTTACTGACAGAGTAGGTGAATCTCCTTTTTTCTCTTGGTAACACCCAAGGCCCCAAAGGATCCAGACTCAAACTCCACCAGTGTGCCTCAGAGCATGTAAAAAAACCCCGTCTCATCCACCAGCCCCCTGTTCAGGAAATTTCCCCTCATCCATCAGCTGTGACTGCACTGCTACCTGTGGGGGACCCCAGCATGATGGGATGGGGGTATGGCAACAGCTGGAGCCCACACTGCCTGCAACAGGGTGCTGTGCGTGCTGGCACTGACATATACTTAAATATATATCTTTATCCCAGCTACAAAATGCCACGTTGGGTGCAACAGGAGGAGAGGGGGCTCAGACACAGCGCTGCAGGGCATGGCTGGGGGCTGTGGCACTTCCTGAACACAGCCCCAGTTGCAGCAGCAAAAATCCTGCAAATTTTTGCCACCCATGCATACATCGCTCTCTCTCCCATTCTTTTTGCAGGGATGTGCTGTTTTATTTTATTTTATTTTATTTTATTTTATTTTATTTTATTTTATTTTATTTTATTTTATTTTATTTTATTTTATT
>JAPSGF010000026.1:4987854-5007313 GCA_035772895.1 Perdix hodgsoniae
GGGGGGGGGGGGGGGGGGGGGGGGGGGGGGGGGGGGGGAAGCAGCCGACGCTGCCCCGCTTTTAAAGAGACAGTGTCGGCGCGGGGAGCGGCGGCCGGTGGGACCCGACGGGGTGGGCGGGGAGGGGGGGCGGGCAGGGCCGGGCGCTGCCCGGGGGTGCGGCGGGGCCGGAGAGCCGCGGGCAGCGGCGGGGTGGGGTGGGGTGGGGAGGGGAGAGCCGCCCGCCCGCCCGCGCTCACTTTTCTGCCATCCCCGGCGGAGAAGTGAAAGAAGTTTGTTTTCTTGTGCGGCGCGCGGGGCTGCGTTATTTCTGTTGTTTGTTTGTTTGTTTTGGTTTTGGTTTGTGTGTTGTTTTTTTTTTTATTGTTATTTCTTTTCCCCGTTCAAGAGGGTTTTTCGGTGGTGGTGTTTTTTTTTTATTATTATTTTTTTTTTTATTATTGTTATTTTCCTCCCTTCTTTTCTCCCGATAACTTTCTTTGCGCGCACACACACACACACACGGGCGCGCTGAAGCCAGCCGATAAGACCAGGAGGGGCCGAAAGGGGAAGGTGATGGCGAGCCGGCAGCAGCCCGCCGAGCCCCTCCGCCGCTGAGCCCCCCCCGGGCCCCCCCCCCCCCGACCCCCGCCCCATGGTGGAGCGCACCCCGACGGCCGCGGCCTCCGCCCGCGTTTGACGCCGCGATGTTGCTCCCCGCCGCCTGAAGGATCTTTTTCCCTCCTCCCCCTCCCTGCCCCCGCAGGCTCCGGGCGACACAAGGTAAGAGCGGGCAGCGCGGCTCCCCCGGGCCCCGCGGGATGGGCCGACCTGCCCCGGCCCCGTTGCCCTCCGAGGACCCCCCTCCCCACTCCCCTCCCTCCCCCTCCCCCTCGGGGGGCAGAGCGGGGTTTGCTTGGAAAGGGAAAATCAAATATAACCTCCCCCTCCCCCCCTAAAATAAAATAAGTAGTGAAAGGGGTCCGGGGCCGCTCGGACGTTCCGCGGGGATGCGGCTTGCCCACGGGCTGTGAGGTGCTGGGGGGGTTCCGGGGGGTGGTGGTGGGGGGGGGGAGGCTCTAATTGTATTGGTTTGGGATTGAGTTTGCTGTGGTTCGGTTTTTCACTTTTTTGGAAAAATGGATGCAGACGGAGGGGGAGCGCAGGAGGGGAGGGAAGCGGCCGCGCTGCCAACAGCCCCGCGTAGGGCTGCGGAGACGCAGACGGACACACAGAGACGCAGACGGACACACAGACACACGGCCCGGCCCGATCTTCATCCCGCCGCCCGCGGGGCCCCGCTGGGGGCCGTGACCCGGGCAGCCCCGCAGCGGTCGGAGCGCTTTCCGCGGGGCTCCCCGACTGAACGCGGGCTGCGACGGCGGCAGCCCCGCCAGGGACCGTCCGTGGCTTCTCGTGCGCTTAGCGTCGCACGGTGCCGGGATCGCCGACAGTTCATCTCGGAGGCCGGCGGCTCGCTGCCTTTTGACGTGAACGCGAACGTTTCCCGCTGGGGAAACGGCCGCCGTCTCCCTCTGCCTTTCGGTTTGCGGGAGTTTCAAGCGGTGCGGGGGGAGCAGCGCCGTGCGGGATGCAGGACAGGCCCCAGTGAGCCTGCGGCCGAGCCTGGCACTGCTCCCATGGACAGCATGGCTGTTTGTCCCGCTATCGGAGTGGGACATCCTCTTGTCCACGAGCAATCTCTTGATATTTATTATCTGCATTATTAGAACCATTTATTGCCGTGTCTTGAACGCTGCCATGTTTTGCACGAGTGTTTACGCTGTTTTTCATTTATTTTCTCGAGTTTGGTGCGGGGAGCTGTATTCTTGTGCCCTAATTAAGGGGGGTGATTTAAGTGCTGTTTGGGAGGCACAAGTATTAAAGTGAGATAAATAATGCCGCCTCCCCCGCAAAGTTTGGGTCGGGGTCACAGATCCGAAGGGGCTCAGTGGGAGCTGCAGGCAGCGCACGTCTGAACCAAAGCAGAAAACTCCACTGAAACCACAATCAGTTCTTTTCGGAATCGCTGTTCCGTTCCCTGGCAGCTCATGTTTAATTAAAACCTTAATTTTAAACAGAAATAAATGCCGTGAAATTTAAACGCCTCTTAAGTCAGCAGTGTTTCTTAGCGATAATTAGACGACGTCTCGATTACGTGTAGACATTTGTCAAGGCATTTCTCAGTGCATTTGTTGTCCTTCTATAACTATCTCCGCATTTTGACCGTTGCTAATAAATTCTCACAGAGGAGCATGCTTCTTATTGCATCCCTGCGTTATGACCCATGTGCTTATCTGAAACCTTCTGATTTTTCTTTGCGTGGTGCTCCCGGACAGCAGCACAAAGGTTGACCCTTTCGTCTTCTTCCTTTTAGATCTTGGATGAGTTTTGCAATGTGAAGTTCTGCATAGACGCCAGCCAACCAGATGTAGGAAACTGGCTCAAATACATCAAGTTTGCTGGATGCTACGATCAGCACAACCTTGTTGCATGTCAGATAAGTGATCAGGTATGTGGCGTTCACTTTCTGGACTTACATTTTAAGGAACTTGAAGGTGTCACAAGAGAAAAAAAAAAAAAGCAAGCAGCAATTCACAACAGATTTTGGCCTGTTTGTTGTTACACCAGAAGATAAGGCACAGATGTGAAATGCAGAATAGAGTAATTTTGATTTTGGGCTGCAGATTATATGAATTTTCCTATTTTTCCACACTTTTCAATTCATACTCATTATTATTATTATTATTATTATTATTATTATTATTATTATTATTATTATTATTATTAATAATAATAATAATAATAATAATAATCTTGTGCCTGATAAAAATGGAGTCTGCTTTCTTAGGAACACAGAGCCATTATTTGCTGATTTGGGATTAGAGGCGTTTTCTGGTTCCCATTCCACTCCAGCTGCATTGCTGTACAAAACTGTTGCATTAGGCAGAAACCTCAGTGTGGAATTAATGGCAAAGTGGAGGTGAAGATGCAGAGCTGATAATCCCACCCGTACAGCTGCACGCGTGGGGCTCTGCCTTTGAATGCACACGTGCACAAATATTATTATGCCTTCCCAAACACTTTGCTACTTCTGTGCTGAGCCGGGATCTGCGATGCTTTGCTGTTTCTTTTTGTTTGGTGCGCTTAAATCCACTCTTTGTTAGGCTGAAGTGTTACTTCTGCTGTGTGTTGGAGAGGCTGGGACAGGGAGGAAGGACGCAGCGTTGCATTTTGTTTTCAATTACACTGATGAGTTATTAGGTGTTCCCTCAATGAGGCTCTGCTTTGGTCTGCGGAAAACGTGCGCCGCTGTGAAATGTTTCCTTGGGTGAAGTCGGGTTGAGGGAGCCGTGCTTTAAGAAAGCGAAATACATACAATAGCAAAGCACCAAGTGATGGGGTATTCTTGTTGCTCGTTCAAACTTTGATACCTGCGACGCAGCGTTCGATGCCTTCAATCGGCGTTTCGTTTCTCCCTGCTTAATTAACCGCATCAGGTGAATGTTAAAGATTATCTTCAGCTGGCTTAATTACCCTGACAGTATTGAAAGAAGAATCACAACCAGGCACGAAGCTTCCATTAGAAATCACTCTTTCCAATCAAATTCCTTATGTGAAGGAAATGGATGGGAGGCAGCCTGCTCCTTCAGCCCCCAGCGCGGTGCACTTCGCTCCTACACATCGCCGATTGGAACCGCTGCCCATTAGCTTCAGCAGGAGCTGTAACAGAGGATTGTTTTAATTTTCAACTTTGAAAATTCAGCCCGGAGCGCACACAGCACGGAATGACCCAGCCGGCCGAGATAGCATTTGTTTTTATATAGCAGCTGGTTTAGCTAAAGGAACCATAAAGATTATTAGTAAATGAAAAGTGCATTTTGTGAGTTGAAATTATGTTTTACGCGGAAAACCGATAAATTCTCTCAACGCAGAGCATTTATGGAGCAGTGATACGAAAAGGAAACGATCCGGGCTAATTGAAACAGCAAATTCAGACGTTTCATAATGAGAGCTGGCAGAAATAGGTGAGGGCAGGGAGGGAATCACGTGAATTGGTCCGAGCGACTCACGGCGTTTGCGTCGGCAGTGGTGCTCTGCGATGGGAAATATGTGCTGGGCTGGAACAGCAGCATCTGCCCGGAGCCGCAGCCACGCACCGGCGCTGGGACGCTGCTGGAATGAGAGTTATGGTGCTTGTAACTTTCTCTTTTTTAGTGTTTACATTTCTGAGATTTGGTAATGGTGGCTGTACTGCTGCCAATAATTTCTTTCATTCACTGGAGACTTGTTATTTATTTTGCACGGTGCCGTGCCGTTCATAATTCTATATTTTTATGGCTTATTGTTGCTGAGATTTGGAAATTAAAAATGGGTCGTCGTTCAAGTAGCTCACCGTGAGCTGCACGCTGTCAGCAGGAGACTGTTGCCCATTTGGCCCTCTGGAAATGCTGCACATTCACCCACAGAATTGTACGTGTACTCCAGCGTTTTATGACCAGGACCTAAAAAGTTAATGCTAAAAATGTGCTCTCGAATCTCAAACCAAAAAAAGCCTTTCTAGCAGCTCCTCCTTCTGCTTTCCTCTGGCACGAGCTCACGAGAGGTAATATAAAATATAATAGGGAGGCAGACTGGGAAATGGACGTTACATGGCCAGACGCAGCCATGTAGAAGGAGTGACAAATGCAAGTCAGAGCATTGCGCTGTGTCAGTCTGCTCCTGTAGCTCCTAGGCAGAAAAAAAGAGAACAGCAGGGTAAAGCAGAGAGCATGCACAGTGCTTGCAGCTCAAGCCAGAGCATCGCAAAAGCAATGCAGCCCCAGAAGTGTAGGATGTGGGCCAAGCTGGGGTGCAGCCCATGTCCCCCTGTCCCCACGTCCCTGGGGGCAGCGCCTTGGCACCCCGCACAGCACCCAGAGCATCCCCTCTGCAGGAGCCCTCCTGCACTCCCTAGGCACAGACACTTGATCAGCAGTAATTGTTCTCCTCTAATTGCTTCAACTCATCTGTAAAATTCGCAAGCAAACATTGTGCAGTACCTGAAAAGGTACAAGATCCTGCCAGCACTCGGCCTCGCGCTGGCCGCAAGTTTATGCTACTAAATTCAAGCCTGAGTGACAGGCAGGTATGATTCCCAGACTGCTCGAGGCAGGATTTCGGTGCAGCTCAGCTCGATGTGTAATCTGGTCGCTCTGCTAAGCTGCACCTTCTGCATTTCACAAAAAGAGTGAAAGAAAAACATTTTTTTGTTGTTTTCTCCAGCAGACTTTTTTCAGAGGCATACCACCCCGCCCCCCGACTCATGTTTGAGGTTAAGTTTCATCACTTGGGATCAGCTTTACAAAAGGCCTGGGCTCTTTCAGAGGGCTGTAGAAATGGGCTTTGCTGAGATGAACAGCTCGATAATGGTGGGATGCAGTCAAAACATGCACGCGGGATGCAACTCGTATTTCATTTGATTGGAGGTGGAGGAGGGTTTAAAAGCTGCATTTTTTATTTTATTTTATTTTTTTTTATTTCAAACAAAGTTGATCTAGGATTTCTCTTTGCTGTCTTCCTATTATCTCCTGTCATACCCAATCTAACCTGATCGCGTGTAATTCAAGATGTGTATGAATAATAAAATTCCACAAACAGCACACTCTCATTTTTTCCTTTTCCCCAAAGAGACTGCAGTGTGTGCAGGGCTGCAAAGTCCTGTCACTGTTATTTGCTCGGAATGTGTTTTTTCAGCTCAAAGTCAGGAGTCAATAGCAGTTTCTGCTAACTTGGACAAGTCCCCTCTGTTATCTATCATTAAATATCTATTAGTTCCACTTTTTACTGATTTCAGAACGATTAGCCCTGGTAGACTTTCTGGCAGTGCTGTCATCCCAGCAGAAGCATTATTTTTAAATATACACGTTAATGAAAGTGTGGTGGAAAATACAGTAAGTATAGCGATGGGGTGTCAGGGGCTGTGAAGAGTCCCAAGCACATTTTTAAGCTGGGATCACGGTCACCTTTGAGCTGTAGGGATTTTTTGTTTGTTTGTTTTTTGTTTTCCTTTCTTCCTTTAGATTTGTTTATTTTTGTTGTTGTTCGTGTAGGGAAATACTGGTTGCACTTTGAATTAGAACTCGTGAAACTGTTTCTGTCTTGCTTATTGCTTGCAGACCTGTGACAGTGGTGTGGCCACATAACGCTGTGAGAGTGCATTGAGCTTCCAGGTCTCCTGGAAGATTCCTGTTGGTTTATCTATGGAAAGCTGCACGTGGCTCACAGTCAGCTTGCTGAGGTTTTGGTTTGCTGCGTGAGCTGAAATAGGAGGTTTTTTGTTGGTTGGTTTTTATGTGTGCTCTTTTCCCATATACTCGAGTACATGCCCCTGCAGTGGGAGAAGTAACAGTAGAATAACACTTAACAATGTGCACAGTGTCAGTGATACATTCGGAGGTGAGTGAACCTACTGCTGTAGGTTGCACCAGATCCGATCACATCTTACAAGTTTTACAAACTTTTGCAATCTGCAGGCACAGCCTCATGTTTCAGGTTTTACTGCCTCTGCCCCCCCCCCCCCCGGCACGGCGTGCAGCTCCCAGGCAGAGAAACACGGAGACTCGTCCAGCAGCCCCAGACACACAGCCACCTGCAAAAGTTGTGTATTTAACGAATAGTTTTGAGGCTTTGTTGTCAGAGAGTGAAATTAAGGTTTTGGCTGTTATGGGTCAGGAGGGCATGTGTGCACTGAGCTCATGCGGAGCCCTATTCTGTCATTATTCCTCCTACGAGTTATTAGTTTATTAAGCAAATAAAGCTTAATCCAGCTCCCACTGAAAACCTGTTTCCAGTGGAGCGAGGTCGTGCTAGCATGGGGCTGGTGGAACCAGGAGCTCATCAGCTGTGGTTTTCCATTTGTGGCAATTAGAGGTGATGCTGTGCTGAGCCCAGCGCCTGAGTTGTTGCAGCCCAGTGCTGCCAGCATCCTGCCTGAGCTTCAGCCTGTCCTGACGTGACCTGCAAGGAACTGCTCAGCACCAAACCGGCAGCTAATTGTCGCTTCTCTGCAAGGCGATGAGCTCTT
Organism: Perdix hodgsoniae; assembly: GCA_035772895.1. Taxonomy (NCBI): domain Eukaryota; kingdom Metazoa; phylum Chordata; class Aves; order Galliformes; family Phasianidae; genus Perdix; species Perdix hodgsoniae. Next base: position 4,994,900 of record JAPSGF010000026.1, read on the forward strand.
TAATGACGATTAGTAAAAGCAGAAGAGCGCGCTGGCTGCAAGCAGGAACGCCGTTTGGTGATGAGAGCTGTCAAGTCCCACTTGCACGGCAGGGTTCAGAGGTTTTTAGATGCTCGCAGGGACAGTGGGACAGCTGCTCACTGAGTGGTGTTCAGGAGCGGCTATGGGATGTTGGGATGCAGGGCTGTGTGGGCCCGAGTGCAGGCAGCTGTCAGTGGGGAGGTGGGACCGTGCCAGTGTCTGCAGGAGCCCGTCTGGATGTGTCAGTCCCTATCCCAGACCCTGGTCTCGTTTCTGGTGCTCACATGTACCAGAAACCTGCCATGCAGGAAGAGATGAGCATCACTGGGACGCAGAGCAGGATGTCCTGTGCTGGGACTGCCTGGAGTCCGGCAGACACGGGCACTCCATGTGCCATTTCAGGAGAACATCCTGAAACAGGGCTTCGTTTTCCCAATACAGCCCTCCAGCCTCAGCAGTTCTTCGCCACAGACTGGGAGTTGACTTTTCGCCATTTGGACCTTTCTCCTCAGCTTTTCCTCCATCGATTTCAGAGCCAGTTCTCAGCTCATCCTCCCACCTCCCAGTGACACATATGCACGGCAGCTCACAGAAATGCCACTTTTTCCCCTCTCAGTGCCTGTGGCCGTGGGGAAGGCCGGGCCCTGCTGACACGGCCTGTGCCCCACGGGGCGCTTCAAAGCACGCAGCCCCAGGCCCCGCTCTCGGGGAGCGTATTTTCGCTATTATTTCAATTATTACAACTTCCTGCAGGGGTGGAAGGTCATTCATAATTCACGCCTCTGTCATCTTTACACATGCCAAATGCAGTCTATTAAGCATAAATAAAATTTCAAGTGCCTGACCAGGAAAAGTAAACTGGGATTCATAACAATGAGGCCTTATTCATCCATTTAAAAGTAAATTGCGTGTGCTCCGTTCTTCCCCTCCCCTTCCCCCTCATGGGCAGCAGTTTGGGAGTTTTTCCTCCTGCTCGGTAGCACACAGAGGGTGGATGCACAGAGCTGCCTCCTCAGACCCCTGAACTCAGAAAGTGCTTCCAGACCTGGATCCGATGCTGCTCTTCCTATATAAACTGCAGTCACACACCGCTGATCCCAGGGCATGTGAAAAGCACGTCTGGACTTGGCCTTTTTTTTCCTTCTTTTGGTTACATTTCTCCCTTGCATTTCACAGGGCAGGCTGGTGCCTTCCCAGAGAGGGTATTTCCTATGAGGTTTTAGGTGGAAGAGTGAAAAAAGAGCCCTTAAACAGCAAGGATGTGTGTTGAAATCAGGTTATGCTTACCTGCAGGATCATTTTTTTTTTTTTCCTAATGTTCAGTATGTTTCATTTCTGTGGAAAGCAATTGGATCTAGAAACTCTTAGAGCAGGTGGGTTTTTTGTATGCACAGAGCTGTACTATTTTTAGTAATCGTTACAGTTGTTTTTTTAATAATAAGAGTGTCAGAATGCCAGAGCTGGAAATCTGAGACTCAGACCGTGTTTTAGTGGGCCTTGAGGTGCCAAATAAAACATATCAGTCATCCTCATCAAAGGAGTTTTTCTGGGTGCCCCTCAGTCTCTCTCCACACAGAGGCTTAGCCAGGCAGTTTCTGATCAGTTGCTTCATCATCTCTGATATTTTGGTATTTTGGAGTACCAACACAGCCAGGCTGGACAGCTGGCTCCAGAGTTTGTATCCTGTTGAGTGATTTGTCCCATGGCTGAAGGGAAGATGCTGCATCACAGCAGGACTTCACAGCTGGATGAGATGCAGAGCAGTACAGTGCTGGGCAGAGAAGGCCTTCCTTGTTGGTCCATGTTGGTCCACTTTGCAACCAGAGGTGAAGAGATCAGTCAGAGTGTTCTGGATGGGACAAGAGGAGCACTGGAGGAAAAATACTGGGGAAGGTCACTCTGGTTTCTGTTAATGACTTTGTGTGGATGCATTGCTGACCTCAGAAGAAAAGTACTGCTTGAAGCACATGCTCTCTGCAGCACTGACATCAGCAGGGAGCTGCAGGACCGTGAGTGTGAGCATCACCTGTGTCCTCTTCTGCGTGACCTCAAAGAAAATTAACTAGACACCGCTGGCATTATTTTTGCTCAAGACTTGGTGGCAGAATTCTGAATGCTCTGATTTGGTTCTGTGTCCATGTAAATTACTGAAAAACAAGATGAATGCAAGGGGAATGCCCCGAGCCTGCAAACACAGCACTGCTGACCTCGGAACCATGTTCCTGATTTTTAGGAAGCTGAGCTGGGATAAGCCTGCAGTGTCCCAGCAGTGCTGCTGCTGTCAGTGAGGGCTGCAGGGTGCTGGGCTCACAGCACCGAGGGCTGATGTGTCACATTTCAGAATCTAATGTGCTTTCAGAAAGGAAGCTGAAAAGTTAAACTTGACCAAAAAAAAAACAAAAACGGTGCTGTTTGTTGCTGAGGGAAGCCCATTGTTTTCTAAAGGGAAACAGAACTAGAGAATGAACCATGCAGCTTGTGTACAATTATCTGACTGACAAGGGGAAAAATAAGAGCCCAAGCAGGCCCTCCTGACAGCTGGGCAGGACAGTGTGGAAGAAGAGGAACATCCTTAGGAGGGGAGGTTGTATGTGAATGCCTGCTCCTGTCTTTTTGGAGTGATATTCCCTGTAAGCAGAGGCTACAGTGCAAGTTTGTTGTGCCTGACATGGGATATTGGGTGGTGACTGACAGTAGCAGTTTCTAGGCTAGCACCTGCCAGAGCAGCTTTTGGGGCAAGGCAAAGAAAAGAAAACAAATCAGAGGAAAGTGTCTTCTTTAGTTAGTTATAGGCACTTAGCACATATCTATGGGCAGGGGCTGCCTGTGCAGCAATAACCATTAGGCTGTACAGCCACCTCCTGGAGGCCCTGGGTAGCTGCTCTGTGCTGTGTAGAGCTGGGTGATGTGCTGTGCATGGGGAATATGCCATGCAGGGGGAGCGTGCTGTGCAATAGGCTGTGCGAGAGAGATACACTGTGTGAGGGGAATAATACTCTGTGCAAGAGGGATACCTGCATCTGGCCTGTGGCAAAACAGCTGCTGACTTTTTGCCTTTCTCTCACAGCACTAGAATGAGTCTTGAGAGTTAACAGATTGAGGGTCAAACCTTTAGAAATACACTAGGCAGAGAGAATGCAAAAATGTCTGTTGTTAGGGTAGGAAACGTAGCTTTCATGTGTTTTCATTTAACAAGGCCTAAGGAAGTTACTAATATTTATTTGAACGCCTTCTTGGAGATTTTTAGTGTTCTTCATGTTTTCTCCTGAGAGAAAGAGCAGCCAGATGGATTTTCTAGGAGCTTCCTTCTGGCAGAGCCTGGCAGCAAGGGCAGGAGCTTGCCCTGGATGCGTGGTACCAAGGGTGCATGGCCCCTGCCTCTCTGCTGGACTCCTTCCCAGCAACAAGCATGGGGCCCATGGGGAGAGGAGCAGCTGCCACCTGTGGCTGAGGCTGCTGACAAGCGACTGTGCATATCTTCATCCTGGATGAGTTGTTCCTTTGGTTCCCATTGGAAACTAAAGAGCAAAGAAGCATGCTGCATTGTACAAACCCCTCCCCTTGTTACTCTCTGGGCTACCTAAGTAATAGAAGCAGGTGAGGTTGGATGCCCACATGTTGATCAGCAGAATTTCCTCAGGTGTGATTTAATGACTTTCTTCAGTGCAACCAAGAGGAGAAATGTTCTCTATGTTGGTCATTCAAGGACATGTTTTATGGGCACCTTGGCTGGTAAGTTTGGTATAATTTAGCATGTGAATTGCTGGTGATGTTTGCAGTCATCGTGCAGCTTGCTTTGCAGCCATCGTGCAGCTTGCTTTGCAGCAGAGGCTGTTGAAAGCAACTTCGCCTTTACCTTCACAGACAAGGCAGAAGCAGCTCTGGGGCTGAAAGAGCCCAGCTGCACAGCCCAGGCTGCCCATCCCCAGCACTTTGCAGCACCTGTGCCAGGGGTGGATTGGGCACCTGATGTCAGCCCTGCAGCACTAACTGCCTCTTTGCCTTTCATGGTATTCACCTCGCTTTCTCTTTTTCAGATATTCTACAGAGTAGTGGCAGACATTGAGCCAGGAGAGGAGCTATTACTGTTCATGAAGAGTGAAGATTATTCACATGAAACAATGGCTCCGGACATTCATGGTTAGCCACTTCTTATCTAATATGAAATACCATTGAAATTAAGCAAAAATGTAGCAAGATTTCTTCTCTTTTGCAATACCTTTGAACTCCAGAATAGCCAGGACAGCTGGACCATGATTGCATTTGTCTACCAGCTGCCCTTAGCAGACCCGCCAGTCTGCTAAGCTCTACTTTTCAAAGATGACTTTTCTCAGCATTGCAATCCTGCACCTCTTGATGTTTTTCAGTCCTCATATACTCAAACCTCCATGGCAGAAACAGGGTCTGCAAGTGTAACTGAGGGCAGCAGTAAGGCTTCAGAATTGAAAATCTGGTTTTGGGTACTGCAAGAGAAGGAATGGAATCCATGTCATTATCTTCAGGCTGTGCTGGTCTTTCAAGACCAGTGTATGGACCCTGACTATATGTGGTTTTGGTTCGTTGTGGGTTTTTTGATGTTTATTTGGTAATTTTGTCAAAAAAACTACTCTTTTAAAAAGAAATCTCAGGTTGTGAATGTTGCTGTTACTTTTGAGAGCACAGCCAACCTTCCTCCTTGTGCTCATTCATTATTCAGGCAGCACACAGGTGCTGCATCTTTTGTTCCTGAGCTGTGCCCAAAGCAGGGCATGTGACTGCCCTGTTGTTGGGCTATCAGTAGAAAATCCTACAGAGCACTGTGAGCTGCTTTTCTTCACCTCTTCATTTTGGGATTTTCTTCAGGTAATTGATTATTTGGTAAGGGCTAGTAATTAATGGAATGAAATATTCACTCCTAAGTGGCACTCCAGTGATCTCCTACAGTTGTTTTCAGTGAGAAAAACTGTGACTGTTTTACTGGATATCTGGCTCACCTTGGGTGCTGGAAGAGAACTCTAATGGAAGTAGAAAGACTTCTAATAACTGTAAATGCCTTTTTGGCTATTGCAGTTGCTGGTGTTTGTGTAAGTTTACTTCATTTAGGAAATCAGAGACTGTCAGCCTCTTGTAGATATCCACCTCAGAACATGGATACCCCCTTTTAAAGTAATTTGAAACATGCTGACTTTTGTCCCAGGCCAACATTAGGGATTCCCATAGGAGGTGTTACCCAGGCAGTTAACAAATAACATTGCATGTATATATATATTACAGAATTGAAGTATTATTATACAGCATCATAAAGCATCATTTATTGTTACTATTATTATCAGTAATAGTATTTTTCACGGAATAACTCTTTATTTAACTACACAGTTGTGGAACTGCTGAGAGTAACTAAAAATGACCCCAAACTGATGTTATCACCCTTTTGTCTTGCAGAGGAGCGCCAGTATCGCTGCGAGGACTGCGACCAGCTCTTTGAGTCCAAGGCTGAGCTGGTGGACCACCAGAAGTTCCCCTGCAGCACACCACACTCCGCCTTCTCCATGGTGGAGGAGGACTTCCAGAAAAAGCTTGAGAATGAGAACGACCTTCGGGATGTGCACGAAATCCAGGAGTGTAAAGAGTGTGATCAAGTCTTCCCAGACTTACAAAGGTAGGATCAAGTGCTTAGAACGTGACTGTGTAAGGCAAATTCTCTAATGGCTTCAGTCAAATCACAGGGCATCAGGCAGGGCAGAACTGGATATCTCATGTACAAACCAATGGTAAAGGTAAACAGTTTTCTCTGCTCGTTGGTTTTAGAACACGGAAATAAATGGAGTCTTGTTAGATCAGAAATTAATCCTTAATAGATACCTTAAATTAAGAACTGGATCTTCTGATAATGGTATGTTTAGTTGGCATGAGTGGGCAGTGAAGTCAGAAGAGTGATTATAGCTCAAATGAAATGAAGTCTGGTCTCCTTATTTTTAGGTAGAAATAAATTGGAGCACTTCTGGTGTTAATTTGTTGATACCAGTTTTATCTTTGCAAACAAGCATGCTAGGCAGAGGCAGGTTGGTTAGGCTGTGTTCAAGATATTAATACATGTAAACATATATATATAGACATCACACACACGTATACACAAGTCTTCTGTTTTGAAACACTGGGATTAATTGTTTTCTTATATATTCCTGTCTGTTTAAACAGGCAGACCTATATGCCTGCATCCCTAAAAATATGTATAGGTAAGAATATGAAAAAAAATCCAGCTTTATATGCTGAAGACAGTTCCCATCACTGTAGTTCTTTAGTGGCTGCTTATAATGTATCAGAATGTAGGAAATCTTGCAGATTACTGAAAGATACTAGGAGTGCTCAGAAGCTTCTGTGTTACGTTGCTTACAAATTCATATTTGGTAAGTTCAGTTTGAGGATGCAGGAAGGTTGACCTCAGCCAACATGTAAGTAGTTGTGCTGAGCTACCTTAATAGGCAGATCCTGGACGAGATCCCAGCTGTGAGGATGCAGTGTCACACAACCTGCTCGTTACAGTTCCACAGAGTAAGTGACAACACAGTGAAAGCACGGTGTACCAAACACTGCTCTTGTGGGTCAGCCCCACGTTTGTGCAGGTACAGTGTTGTCTTCGCTGGCTGATGTTGAGCTGTATTCAGCTCCATGTGTCTAATTTTCAGGCTGAGTGATTGATTTGTGTTGGTAGATGAAGTCAGAAGAGCTGCAGCAGTGGTGGGTGCAGCATAGGTTGGGACTGTGACATCTTTCCACGTTGTGAGTTATTTGGTGTTGAAGTTCTTTTCTGCCTGTGAACCAGAGGACAATATCAAACATGGGAATCATTGAGCAAATGTAAATTTAGCTTAAAATATTAAATATTGAAGAGAAAGAGCAGAAAACAAAGAACGAGTCATCGTAAATAGACGGGCAGTATGTGAGAAAGAGTGAAAAATGAGAGAATGCAGTCATTCTCCAAACTCTTGAATTATTGAGAAGCTAATACACCACAAAGACAGTTCACAGCAAAAAAAAAAAAAGTACAGAAGCGTGTTATATAGGGATTATATAAAACAAAAGGCTCGAATGAGCCGTGCTTGAGGGTGTGTATAATTAAATTGAGAAAGAGCTGAGTGTGAAGATTGAGGTCTGTGGGTGGTGCAGCCACATCAGGTGCCTGGGACCTCTCTAGGTCTTGTGTCAGGTTTGTTTACCAGGGTGTGATGGAGATACAGCTGTTATCTGAGTGCAAGGAGGCGAAGCAGGAAATATTTTTCCCTGAAGGAGAAAGCCTTAGAGGAGTACATCTTAAGAGCATCAGCGGGATGAAAGAATTTCTGTTACTTGTAGCTGAGAATGTAAGTTGCCATTTGGACTACACGTCAGAGGACAAACTGTAAACCCCTCAGGTTTTGTCTACAGATTCAGCAGAGATCAGTGGGAACATCGACAAGGAAGCGCTGATCTGTGCTGGCTAGAAACCCTTTTCCAATGACTTTTCTGTGAATCCCCATTTATATACGCAAGCAATAGTGTGAGCTGTGGCTTGATATACGACCAATGTATTTAAACATATATTTGCAGCAGATGAATTCTAAAAGAGGAATTCAGAAAACTCAGAGGTGAAAATGAATTCAAAGATGAATAACAGAAATTAGGTGAGGATTGAGTATGCTACTAATAGACTGAACCAACTGCTAAGAAATGAATGAATAAACAACTAGAATGGAACACACTCGATAATCATCAAATATAACTTTGCATTAAGTGTTCTCCGTTCAGAAGCTTTGCTCTGTTCACTTATGCTCCTTCTGTTCCACTGGTGGAGTTATTTCTGATCTATTCCTGCTGCAAGACAAACAGGCTCCCATCAAAGGAGTGAAGCTACATCAGATAGTAGGTTCCTAGGTGTGTTTAGAGTGAAAGCAATAAGGCAGAAATGATTCAGACTGCAGGGAGGAATTACCGGAGTGAAATATTGAGAGGTGTATGAAATAATCTCCTTTGGGAGTGATGGAATCATAATCTTCTGGAGCATTTGCAAGTGGCCTGGCGAAAAATCACACACTGTTACTGTGGGATGGAGGGGATGCTTTGCCTCCCAGTGGGGTGTGCCTGGGGCTCAAAGGACCTGGGTCTGTCAGGATTGGGCCTTTGGGGCTTGGTTTTTTTTTCTCTTTCTGTTGTTGTTTGGAGGCTGCGTGCTCTGCTGCCTCCTTTTCTTGCGCTGATGTGCCACTCGTTCCTGTTTCTGCAGCTTGGAGAAGCACATGCTGTCCCACAGCGAGGAGCGGGAGTACAAGTGTGACCAGTGCCCCAAAGCTTTCAACTGGAAGTCCAACTTGATACGTCACCAAATGTCGCACGACAGTGGCAAGCACTACGAGTGTGAGAACTGTGCCAAGGTACAGTGAATTTGTAGGCTGTTTTTGTGGCACTGAGCACGTGGGGGTAGCTGGGGGTGTGGGATATGTGAGGGCATAGGGCTCCTGCAGTGCCTGTTTCTTGAGGATTTAAACCTTCACTTTGTACGTGTTAGCTTCCTACCCCGTTTGATTTAGAAGGATGCTGCTGCAATAGAAAGGAAAATAAGAAAAAAATACTAGGTTCTGGTTGTGCTAAGTGAGTGCAACCATCTCATCTCCAGAGCATCTGCATTACCTCCCAGCACTGGGCTTGCTACCCAGATTACTGGTAGAAGATGTGGTGCTCTGCATTTGTTTTCACAAGATTCTTAAAGCCTGGGCCTTTTACATAAGGGCTTTGTTGTTTTTAAGTAGATTTGCTGCAATAGTGGGGATTTTACACTGACCTGATACTCATAAGATGCAGCCAAGCCCTAGATGCTGGGGCTGCAAGTGGGATTTCTTGCTGCCATGCACTCAGCCAAACATTTCTATTGCAGTTATTTTTGGAGGTTTCAGATAGCCATGTTTTGGCTTTCTGTGAGGATGCCAAGCAGGAAATCACTGGCCTCAAAAGCATGACTTCCAGTCACGGGGGCAATTGCATCTGCTGTGGTGGTTGCAAAGGAGTTAACCACTCCACCAAATATTTGGCTGACCCTGGAAAAATGAGGCCCCGTCCTGTAGGCACAGCTCCCATTGATGCCCTTTGGCCAGGCTGCAGTGCAACAAGCAGCCACTGGTTTTAGTCCCACAAAGCTCCCAGTAGCTCTGGATTTTGTGCTAAGTGGCTTCTTCCGCAGTTAAGTTTCTTGGTTAATCAGTACTCATTTCCTAGCAGGTTTTCACGGACCCCAGCAACCTCCAGAGGCACATTCGTTCCCAGCATGTTGGGGCTCGTGCTCACGCTTGTCCAGAGTGTGGCAAAACCTTTGCCACATCTTCAGGCCTCAAACAGCATAAACACATCCACAGCAGTGTCAAACCCTTTATATGTAAGTCTTCCACTAAGCGTCTTCGGTTAAGTGTATTTCTTTTGTCAAAAAAACAGTGTAACCTGCAAGCAGGAGGTTGTGTTGTGCTTCTTTGGCGTTTCCCACTGGTTTCATGGGGGCTGTGGAGTTACTGAATGAGAACTGAGTAATTCACAGTCTGATGCAAAGCATTATTTTCATATGATTTTCCTTTCCAGGCAGACACTGCATGCTGTATAAATGTACCTTTTGTCCCTGGGATATTTTTCCATGCATAGATGCAAAGAGCAAGCGGGGAGGGAGTTTTGGCAAGAAGGAGCTGTGCTTTGCACCATGCTGAGCTGGCTGTTCTCCTTCTTGCTCCTTTGCAGCAGCATCAGCCCTTCTGCTGCAGGTGGTGCTGGACCCAGATGCGTTGGGCATTAGGCAGAGCCACCAGGACTGGCAAAGCTGCTTTGCTTTAGAAATTAATTTTTGGCCACTGAATCTCAACAGCAGATAGCATGGCTTTGGTGGGAATTGGAAAGAAAACCTTAAAGCCAGTATATTTCAGGCAGAGAGCTTGCCTCGCTCCTCGAAACTCTTTTGCATGCCCTGAAGTTAAGTACTGGGTTTAGCCATAAGAGCTTTGCCAACAGCTGCTCCAGCAATAAAACTTGCCTCCCATGTGGGCCTGACTACACTGGGCTATAAATCAGGTCCTCAGAGTCCTCCCAGGCATTGCTACTTGGCCAGATTCTGCCATGAGATGGAGGAATCTGGGTGCACAGTAGTGTTGCAAGTTGCTTTCTCTTCCTTTCACCAGGGAAGCAGATGCAGAAAACATTTCAAGAATATTGTTCTGGCAAGTGCTAATCTCCACCATGGTCTTCTCAGACACCTGTTACGGCTCAGAAAGCACTTGATGACCTCCCCTCTTTGTTTTCTAAACTTCAACTTTTGCTATTCTCAACAAGAATTTACCAAAATGTCATCTTGATACTTTTTTCCAGCTGACTGTATTTTCTGTACTCGTAATGCACTCTAAGTCTGCCAGAGGTGGCACCTCACCCAGGTGAGTTGTAGCAGCAGAGGACAGCAAAGCTGGAGTTCTACTGCACCCACTCAATGGAGTGGGCGCCTATAGCTGGTGCATTTAGCTCCTCAGTGAAAACACCTGCTTAGGAGCTCTGTAATGCTGCTTTGACGTGTGTTTTGAGTCTTATAAAATCTCAATGCATGGCTTGAAAGAGTCATTTGTGGGAAGTCTGTATATCTACCGTTGAGTTAGATAATCCTTTTGTTTGGGTGTCTTCAGTAAGAAAATGTATAACTAAGTCTAATAATAAACATTGCTAAAAAATTCTTAAATCTAGGTTAAATTACAGGTGAAATAATTGCATTTTACATTTATAACTATTAGACAGCACTAACTTCTGGCCCATGGATGAAACCTTCGGCTAGTCCTCTTGCAGTCCATGCCCTTCAAAGAAGTGTAAAAGTGGTGCCTATCTTAAGTGAAGTAATCCCTAACTTGTTTGTTTTTTGCTACTGTTTACTCTGATAAATCAAACCAGCAACCGGTATTCTTGAAATGCACAGAATGAGAGTTGAAAACCCACTGAGCAATCTCTGAATAATAGCCATGTAATTACAGAACAAAAGGGTTTGGAGACCACATGTTCAGTGGGCTTTGCTGAGCAATGCCAGGGAGGTAGGGTCACCTCAAGGAGATATCTGTTTTCCACCAAGAGGCCACACACCATGATTTACCCTACCAGTCTGTTTATGGCAACTGTCTCTTATTACAGTGCGCCGCCCAAGCTTGAGTGAAAACTCACCAACACTAAGGTAATTACTCACTGCCTTTGCAGAATGTCCAGCCTCTCCAAATAGAAACCACATGCCATAATAGGTCGAACACGCTCAAAATAGTACTTACAATAATTTTTTTTTAATAAGCAGAAAATATGCAAACTTAACTGCTAACTAATTTGGGGTCCAGAGACAATTGCAGTGCAGTGTGCTTTAGCACGAGATGAATTTTTTCAGTTTGGGACACAGGCTGGGATTTTGTGTTAAACCTGAGTCTGTGCAGCAATAAAAGCTGCGAGGAGGGAAGCTTCCCTTACAAGTTAGTTGCTTAAAAGTACGGCGCTAAGATTTAAAGGATGTAATAAGGTGTAACAGGAGAAATCAAACCCAGCTTCTATTGCTTTGATATGTGGAAGCAATTAAAGTTGATAACTGTCCCCCATCTACTAAATTTTAAGCAAAGCTTTGCTTGGAAATGAAAGTCATGTGGTGAAAAAGAGGTAGATCTTGTAACGGGGACTTGCCTGGGCAGTCCTGGCTCCTCATACTTAGTAGAAGTCAGGGCAGTATGGTTGATTGCACCCCTCATCTGCAGAAACAACAGTTTCTGCCACATCCCACCTGACTTCCCCAAGGTAATCCCCAAGAGTAAGGCACCTCTAGAGGGAAAGGACTTTGGGCCTGGCTCCAGAATTTCTTGGTCAGCCTTGAAAGCCCACTTTTTAATAGACTGTTAAATGGAAGAGACCTCCCTTTACGTAGTTTTAAATAACTGGTGGCCTCAAAGAGGTGAACTCCTCAGTACAACCTTTAATTGTTTGATCAAGATGATAATAATAATGATTTCCATATTTTAATGTTATTGCCGTTATCAATTTAATTTAGTTTCTAAGCTAAGGTCAAATATATTAGTTAAGTGGTTAATTTGCATCCCCCTTTAACAGTTTGTAAGGATCTCCCTCAGTTCTTAGTATTTTGCATTGCTGCAGAAGTAGAATATTTCTTGGTTCCTTTGACTTTTAATGGAGGATAAGTTTTAATAAAGAATAATAAATTGATAATATATTGATGTTTCTTACAAGAGAATGTTCTGAACTTTAGGAAGACCAGATCTGTGCCAGCACGTTTCTTCTTCTTCTCTCTCTCTCTTCTTCTTCTTTTACTCTCTCTCTCTCTCCTTCTTCTCTCTCCCTCTCCTTCTTCTCTCTCTCTCTCCTTCTTCTCTCTCTCTCTCCTTC
>JAPSGF010000026.1:5007323-5114707 GCA_035772895.1 Perdix hodgsoniae
TCTCTCTCTCTCTCTCCTTCTTCTTCTCTCATTTTTCTTTCCTTCTGTTTCTTTCCTTGTGAATGAAGATTTCCAACAGGAACACTGACTGATACACAGTAACAGACATTCTTCCTGAATTACTGCATTGCAAATTTCCTGTCTTTGGGCCCAATTCTGCGTTCTTTACCCCATGAATTGTCAATGAGACATGAATAGGGAAAAGGGGTGGGTGCAGCATGGGCAGGATCAGGCCCTCAAACAATGGGAGCATTGTTGACGAGATATGGAGCAGCCTGCTGAAGAGGTAAACAGTTGAGACATGACAACAAGTGGTCAAGTTTCTCAAGGGCAGAGATTAGGACGAGCAGGAAGGTTAGTGCAGGCTCCGGTGTGAGTGGAAGTCAGAGGACGTGATTGCAGTTCATGGGAACCAACAGTGCAGGATGGGATACATTCAATTCAGTTTCCTCTGTGGGCTTAAAATAGAGCCATTGTAAATTATGTCAGCCTGTCTCAAATCTTGAAAATGATTGTTAAAAAGGCCTCAGAATACACAATGTGTATTGTTGTGTGGCTTTGATGTGTGAAAGATGAGAGCTTATGATATAACGCAAATTAAATAAAAATACAGTAACCACTTGCTTTTTCCTGGCTGGAAAAAAAAGGGGGGGAGGAGGGGGAGATTTATTACAGAGGGATAATCACTGCTTACCGTTACTGTTGTTGCCTTGTTTTTAAACAAAGCTAGAGCTGATACCAGTAGAAGCAAATTAGTCCGGAGGTGCTGACAAATGTTCGTGTATTGAAAGGGCACAACCTGGGGACCTGCCTGCTGGCAGAGGGTGGGAAAGAAGGACAGGAAAATAAAATGGCAACCTAAGTTAAATGCAAGAAGGAAAAGAAATGTGTCATGAAGCTGTTCTAGAGAACTAAAAAAATCCCACTTGGTTCAGTGACATGGTTCGCTCTCTGTAGTTGTGTGTCTCACCCTGTATAGTGATGGAGGCACTTTCAGCCTCCTGCTACCAAAACTGCAGTCTGGAAGCTGTGCTGTGGCACAATAAGTATTGCAGTTTAGCTCAGGCCTCCCCTTCAGGCTTTCTCCGAGTGCTTCGAGGCTGAAATTGATCTCATCCCAGAGGAGTTTGAAAGAAAATTAATTGAACTGTTCCAAGTATCGGACATGCAAATAAATAGAACTGCAATTTTAAAGGGAAATGTTGAAATAGAGTGTATTTTTTCATGTGCAAGAGACAAATATGCAAAATTAAGACTAGTAAAGTTGTTAAGATGTGGAATTCATAGTTATGACTACTAAGGCACCATATGCATTACGTGTATAGAAATACTTTGGGCATGTGAGAGTACTGGAATCTCTGGTTGCTCTAGAAGTTATAGCCTAGACTTTCATGAGTTTAACATCATTAATTGTAAATGGAAAATGATGCTTGTTGTTAATAGTATGCACTTGGAAATATCTGATTGTCTTCTCCTTCATCTCTGTCATATCCTTGGGTCTTGCAGGCCAAAGGCTCTGGCAGGCAGGTCTGTCTGTCACATTCCTGGTCCTGCAAATGTTTATGACTAACTTATGTGTGCATAGTGACACTGATGGATATCATTTGGAGGCATAAGTGCTCGCTCAGGAGCACAGTGACTCTGTACAGTGTCAAAGCACTGAGCCACAGCTCTTGGCAGGACTCTGGGTGCTCATGCAATGCAAAATAATGGTATCAGATGTGCAAAACTGCAATGCAAGGAGCAAGCGAGGAGCAAAAATGTTATCTTTTAGTCACTTCAGACCTTTTCTGGTTTGCTGGAGGGATTCTTTGGTGCTATCTTTAGACATTTGTCTCCTTTGATGCCTTGCTTTGCAATAGTACAATATCTTTTATGCACCCAGACTTCTTATGGCTTCCTGATAGACACTTGGAGGGTAAAAAAAAATGGTTTTATTTGCAGAATTTTGAGGGTGGGGGCAATTATCATAAAGCCTGAGATTTGTTGTTGTTGTTGTTTACATACAGGTGAGGTCTGCCATAAATCCTATACTCAGTTTTCAAACCTTTGTCGTCATAAGCGCATGCATGCTGATTGCAGAACCCAAATCAAGTGCAAAGACTGTGGACAAATGTTCAGCACTACGTCTTCCTTAAATAAACACAGGAGATTTTGTGAGGGCAAGAACCATTTTGCAGCAGGAGGATTTTTTGGCCAAGGCATTTCACTTCCTGGAACCCCAGCTATGGATAAAACGTCCATGGTTAATATGAATCATGCAAATCCGGGCCTTGCTGACTATTTTGGAGCCAATAGGCATCCTGCTGGTCTTACCTTTCCAACAGCTCCTGGATTTTCTTTTAGCTTCCCCGGTCTGTTTCCTTCAGGCTTGTACCACAGGCCACCTTTGCTACCTACTAGCTCTCCTGTTAAAGGACTACCAAGCGCAGATCAGACAAACAAAAGTCAAAGTCCCCTCATGACCAACCCTCAGATACTGCCAGCCACCCAGGATATTTTGAAGGCACTAAATAAGCAACCATCTGTAGGGGAAAATAAGCCAGTGGAGCTTCAACCAGAGAGGTCCTCTGAAGAGAGGCCGCATGAGAAACTCAGTGACCAGTCAGAGAGTAGTGACCTTGACGATGTCAGTACCCCCAGTGGCAGTGACCTGGAAACCACCTCTGGCTCTGATCTGGAAAGTGACATTGAAAGTGAGAAAGAGAAATTTAAAGAAAATGGTAAAATGTTCAAAGACAAAGTAAGCTCTCTGCAGAGTTTGGCTTCAATAAATAATAAGAAAGAACACAGCAATCATTCCATTTTCTCACCATCTTTAGAGGAGCAGACTGCGGTGTCAGGAGCGGTGAATGATTCTATAAAGGCTATTGCTTCTATTGCTGAAAAATACTTTGGTTCAACAGGACTTGTGGGGCTGCAAGACAAAAAAGTTGGAGCCTTACCTTACCCTTCCATGTTTCCCCTCCCATTTTTTCCAGCATTCTCTCAATCAATGTATCCATTTCCTGATAGAGACTTGAGACCGTTACCCTTGAAAGTGGAGCCCCAATCACCCAGTGAACTCAAGAAGATCCCAAAGGGAAGCTCTGAGTCTCCCTTTGACCTCACCACTAAGCGTAAGGAGGAGAAGCCCGTTACTCCCATACCCTCAAAGCCAGCAGCTCCGCCTGCGGCAAGCCAGGACCAGCCTCTAGATCTGAGCATGGGCAGTAGAAGTCGAGCCAGCGGCACAAAACAGGCCGAGCCCCGGAAAAACCACGTCTTTGGTGAGAAGAAAGGAGGTGACCTCGAGCAGAGGAAAACGTCGGAGGCCTCTTTGCAGCACGCCCGACCGACTCCCTTCTTTATGGATCCCATTTACAGGTAACTGACCGCGTGCTGCACCCCGGCACCCTTTGGCACAGCAGTGAGGTCTGCCAGGCTGACCTGCACGCTCCGGTAATGCCGTAATTAGCAAGTCTTCATTACTGCCTTGCTTTCTCTGAGTTCCCAGTTAAACCTGTGCAGCACGGTGTGCAGTAGTGTAGCCTCTTAGCCAAAAGTGCATTGGCATCAGTAGTGTGTATTTACTGTTTATTTGACAATACCAGTTGGCCACAAATTACTTGTTGCCAAGTGGCTTTACTGCTCTCTGCATCTTCCTTCCCTGGGGATTAGAGGGCATCTCAAAAGTCAGTCACCAGTTGCACACCACCTCTTTGTTTTTCCTGAATGAAATAGCAGTGTCTCAAATAAGCAGATTTGTCCCAGGATGTATAAAACTGTGGAAATTGAGAGTGATTTCTGCCCTTTTTAGCACTGATTTGAGTAACGGGTGGATTTATCTAGGCATTGCATTAGTATAATTGGAGGCACAATGGCCTTGTGTGTACAAAGCCTAACCAGTGGGTTGGTTAATCTGATCTACCTTATTAAATCAATGGGAGCCTTTGTGTTGGCTTTGACGGGCACAGAAGCAGACGCTGTTTGTCAAGTGAGGTTTTAAAAATGAGTTGTAAAATCCTGACCCTTGGTGTCTTCTAGTAGTACTGACACCGAAGCCACTGGGAGCTGGATTTCACCTACGTCCCGTGTGCGTCAGCCCCTGGTTGCACTTTGCCTTTCTGCTTGCATATCTGCAATCAGCTGAAGTCATGCATCTAAATTAGTCCTAGGAAATATTAGCCAAAAGAAAATGTTTATTACCTAAGTGACTGATTTTACAGCCTATTGTTAAAAAAAGAAAAAAAAAGTTATGGCTGTGAAAAGGATTTTAATTTATTATTGCTTTATCTAAAAAAGAAATGCTGTAGGCAGAGTTTTTGCAGAACGCTCTTACAGAAGACAGCAGGTATTCATTTTGAAGAAATGTAGGTTGATGCTGTTTATTGAGATGATCTTGCTTATGCCTACTTGATATCTGTATTGGACCATAGTTTCTCTTTGTGTCTTTAAATGCCTGAAGCAGTGAAAAAGTGTTTCGTGGTCCTGTGCTATGAACTAACAAGAGCCATAGAAATTCTGGCAATGTAGCTTGAGGTTGTTAGTGAGCCTTCCTTTGCTGTGAGTTACATCTGCATTAGGACATCAGTATCACTGGTCACAGCAAAGTTTTGCATGGGCAGCACCTCAGCTCAGAGCTCCTGTTGCCTTCAGTTCTACTCTCCCAACAGAAGAACACGCTTGGTTGCCTTATGTCTTCACGAAAATCCATAGTAGTTAGTCATTGGTTCTTACTGTCATAATTGCTGGCATTTTGAAGTGGAATTACTTCCTCTGTAAGTGGCACCATTGCCTTTAATGGCAATTCGCAGCCTCCACCGTAGCAATGGGCTGTGTGCAGGAGCTGGGAGCTGACGTACTCTCTCCTCTTTGGCCATTACATGCGAGAAACAAATTGCTTGATTTGTAACTGAACATGTTAAACATGAGTAGCTGTGTAATCATTAATGTCTGAGACTGATTCATCATAAGCAAATCTAATTTTAACATTTACAGAGTAGAGAAAAGAAAGTTAACTGACCCACTCGAAGCTTTAAAAGAGAAATACTTGAGACCTTCCCCGGGATTCTTGTTTCATCCACAAGTAAGTATTTTGGGAATTTCGATGTTGTAAACAAGCCTGTTGATGCTTCAAAGCAGGTGCAGATAAATGAATGCAGCCTTAGTCATTTTTGGATTTCCTAAAGCACAAAGTTTTTGCTTCACCATTGTGGTGGAAAAGCGTAAGCATTGTTCTGAGCTTCTTGATGTTGTGCAGATGAAACAACATGTTTTGATTAGAGAGGAAGCCAGATTCAAACTACATGCGTGTTTGAGAACTGCGTTCTTCCAAAACCAGAATGTAACCACCAAGACTTGTGGCTGCCCTGTCTTCTTCAGGGCCGTTGTGGTGGAGTCCATATTACCTGCAGGGAGTTGATGTAGATTCAAGGCTGGGCAAGCAAAGCTCAGCCTTCCAGCTATTTGCCTGCTCATGTAAGATCCGTTGCTTTTGTCAGCATTTAAGGAATCCAAGAAAGGAGATGACACCTTCTAACCAATGCTTTCAGGCCTCCTAATGCAAACACTCCATCTCTTTTAGGCAGTAGTCACTTGAGGTGATCTTGTAGGATCCCTTCTCCTTCATGCCCAAAGCCATGCTATACTAGAGCTGCTGTCTCATTCGTAGGCCTTAATCATGCTTTTTTATTTGCTGAACAACAACAATTTATGAGGTTTTTTTTTTTCTTTCGATGATAACAATAGTTGTAATGTCTTAAGTTGTATGAAATATATCCTGAAATATGGGACTCATGGAGACCTGGGAAGGACAGCTGATGAGCTGATGGCATATATAGTTGCAGGTATGCAGTCATAATGCTCTTCCATGAGAGGAAAGCGCAGCAAAACAGCCCTTTTCAGTTCCAGTGCCTGTAGGAAGTGAAGGGTCTATTAAGTATTAAAATTGTGGAGAATTTATGTACAAGATTTCATAGCAGCTCAGCACCTCCTGCTGAGTTACATTTTTTGTCAGAGTTGCAAAGCGACAAGTGAAAATTCCCATTTTGTAGCAGGCAGGACCAATGCACCAGTGCCCAAATGAGGCCCAGATCCTCTTTGTGTCCCCTGGTGTAAAACTGAGCTGATTCCTCTCCATCAAGTGAACGATCCTGTTAGAGCAGATAAGTGGTTGTAAATGAATGGTGAATTTTTTAAATGAAGATATTTAAGGTGGAAGAAATGATACAGTTTTGATGAGTCCTTGATAGGTCTGCAGAAGTGCATCTGTGTTGTTCAGTTAAATTGGGTTTGGGAGACTCTGTGAGTTTCAGCACATGGTGGTGTGATGATGCCAGTGGTTGGTGGTGTGGAAGGAGGCTGCTTGTACCAAACTGCCCCTCTGGGAGGTGTGTTTGGGGTGAGAAGGAGTTGGATACTGCCTTATGAAGCCAAGGGGACCTGGAGGAGGGTCAGCAGAGGGTGCTGGGAGAGGTTAATGTGGTGAAATGGAAACAACAGCGGGTGCTCTGCTGTCAGTGGGCAGGACCTGCCCCGCTGTGCTGATGCATGAGGACAGTGCCGGTGCTTAACGCCGTGTCAGGGGCCAGTTCTGTGCCACGAGGCCGGCAGGGATGGCTCCCACTGCTGAATGCCACCGCAGGGTTCTCCTGGTGTGTGCACAGGTGGATGCGTTGCACCTCTTGGCCCATCCCTCCACATTTCTCATTTGCAATAGAAAATAATTCCGTGGTGAAGTACTGGCTTTTGTGTTACCAGTTACCTGGCTGTTAGGGTAACCTCTTGGGAGATTGGTGGATGAAAAAAGTCCGGAGTGTAATGTGCACTCATTGTAAAAGAAAAATAAATCACCATCACATGCCATGTCAAAAAAGCAAATGTCCAGATCTGCTTTCTTGCTGACTTTAATAAAAAGGAGCCTCTTGTTTGCAAAAGCAGAGCTTGGCTCGGTGTTTATAGCAGGCTGGGGAATGCCTTGCAGAAAAGCTGCTTTTGTTTTACAGCCCCATTCACCCCTGTAAACTACAGGTGTGGACTGCCCCGTAACTTTTCATTTTGTGCTGGCAGGTTCTGTCTCTGTAAGATAGGAACAAAACATTTTTTATCATTCGTGTCCTGAAAGCGTGTATTTCTGTAGGTGAATTTGTTTCTGAAACAGTTTGATTGAACTGAATATAACCGAAAGTTTGACTTCGTTCTTTAAACTGGATAATAGGAGCAGTAATCAGACAGATTCGTTAAACAGACAAATCATTAAAATAGGCTTTGGAGTAGAGATGAAGGTCATAAACTGTGCTGTCCTTACCCTGTCCCTGCCTGGGCAGAACCCTCTGAGTGCCAGTGACCCCAGAGCTGTGAGAGATTGAGGCAGATAATTGTGTGTTCACAATAATTCACTGTAACAAGGATTGCCTTTTTAGGGAGAGAATGCCCCAGTGTAACAAATCGTTCAGGATAATGTCTTAATTAGTATCTTTAAATAAGATCTTAATTAGTAGTTTGATTGCAATGAGGATTCCAGCGCAGGAATAATGTGTTGTTTTTGTTTCAATTTTGCTCCCAGTTCCAATTGCCTGATCAAAGAATTTGGGTAAGTTCATGCTTATATTTTTGATTTAATCACTGTGAAATAAATTGCATAAGAAAAATATAATATGAAGGATAACTTACCACACAATTACAGAGCACACCACGCTTTCCCACAGAGCACTGTAGCGGGTAAATGCTGTGTGATGTCCAATTGGCTTTATTTTCACTCATCTAATCCTGCAGCTTTTATTTGGTGATGGCAATGGGAGCTTTACCTAAGTGAGGGTTTCAGAATGCGCTCTTTGTTTATATTGAACTGAAAATGTTCCAAGCTGTTTTCCTTCAGAGATTGTCGTGACAATTTTCAGGCTGAAATCTCGTTAGCTTGCAAGAGTTAGAAATATTTAATCTATGTTCTAGACATTAAAACATGGAGCCTCGGAGGACTTCACACTTGTATCTCGTATTGACTTCAGGGGGAGTCAGTCACTTTAATAGCTTTGAAGTTTGGAGTTTAATTGCTGTACTTAAGGCCCAAATAAAACATCCATTTATTTGCAGTGCTGGGATCGAACTTGTCCTGCGTGTACAGTTACACACAGTCCCCCCTCGTGTGAACAGAAATTCTGCTTATAGTATCTGGGATACATTCAAGCAGGCTCTTCTATTTTTATAAAACTTATTTTTAATACATCTAAATTGCTCTTGAAAAAAAAAAAAGCCACAGCAACTGCTTTTACAGATGCAAGTGGAACAGCACCGAATTTTGCTCCTCTTATCGCTGAACCCATCAATACTTGCCCCAGATTTTTTCCCACCTCACAGCTGTGGGTCTCAGAGGGAAGACTTGGGGCTGACTCATGCTTGCTCATGGCTTGCAGTGGGACGTGGGCTGGTTGCACAAGGTGAAGCCATGATTTCCCAGACAGAGATGGCAATGTGCTCCTGCCTACACGCATGGGGCCCCAGGGATATCTGCACCCTGCTCTCCTCCATGGCAGTGATGGAGCTTTGCTTTGTGCACATGTGGCTTTGGATGCCCATTTTGTCTCCTTGAAATGCTGGCTTCTAGGATCCTGAGTTTAAGATCCTGAGCACAGATCCTGAATGAGCTCAGTCACAGAGAGGTGACTGGAGCTGTGGGAATGTCTGTACCCAAAACCCTGTTGCAGCGATGCTGGCCTTAGTGAAAACCAGCAAAACAAACAAAGGGAAAGCTGCAGGGATTTTCCATCATTAGTCCTACACAAGCAGATGACAAGCCCCTAGGACATTGGAACAGGTGCCAGGCTTGGAGGGGTTCCCAAGCATCCTCTTTGCAGCAGTTCAGTGCAGCCATATTTAGAACCCACGGAGAGACGTGATTTGGTCTGTGCACCCTGCATCTCAGAGGTGCTCTGTTTGGGGATATTTGGGAAGCTCAAAACCGCAGCGTAGCCTGTTTCTTCTGTCTACTTTCTTTGGCATTGGCTTGGTCTTTGGATTTCCTTTGTCCTGTTACTGTTGTGTGAGCATGCATCTCCAGGCCATGCTAGTGCTTGAGCAACTGCAGCAGCAATAGATATGTAAGGCATAAAGTGCCTTGCAAGGGATGCTGATTCATGGGTGAATCTTCATCTTGAGAAATCTGAACGTCACATAAGCCTTTCTGTCTCAATTCACAGTTGCCTGTGCCGCATACTTCAAGATTATTTCACATTGTTTCTCATTGTTTGGCAGGAATGCTGTAGTCTGACTCAATGGGGAGCATCCTCTCTTGAGTGGGCCACAATTTATTTAGTCTGTGAACTTTTTCATTCCCTCCTGGTCCCATCAAGAGAAAGTTGCTATAAAGAGATTCTCTAATGAGATTCAAATTTTATTTGCAATGCCCTTGTGGAGCATAATTATTAAGTAATTAAATTAATTTAAAAATAAATGATAAGAAATTTAATGAGTACATTAACAAAGCTTTTATTTTGTGGGGTGTATTTTAAGACCTGATCCATTCTGTTAGATTAGATAAATGCTCACCAACAGCATTAATCCAAGCAGAGATTTTGTGGGTCTGAGCTGGAGGTCAGCTGAAGTTTCTCACAGCTCCTTCATAGAGTTCAGCCATGTGTGCAAGGTCTTTGGGCATGGTGCAGCTCAGCCAAATGGCTGGATGGCCAGATACATTACAACCAATTCACAAGTTGTAATTTTTAGAGAAAGCAGCATGACTTAAACCAGGGAGGAAGAAATTCTGAACTTCGGTAGTTGGGTCTTCAAGATTTCTCTAAATAACAGTAGTAAAAATAGAAAGCAAACGTTTGAACAATTTTTTTCCCATGAGTAGTGACCATAAAGTCAGTTGTTTTTATGATAATAGCATCGAAGGAGTCTAGTTAGTAAAACATTAGGTCATGTAATTGATGACATTGTCTGCTAGATTATTTCATATCATCAGGTTATTCTTAAAAAGCAGCAACAACAAGCCTTGCTTTATTTATGACACTTTCTCTGTGGTTGGTTAATAAATTTTAAGACAAATATTCAGGACCCCTGCTGATGGTATCTTGCCCGTTGAAATGTTTATAAATACTTGTTTTAGCCGATTATGGTAATGTCTGCATTTCTGAGTCCGAGCTGGGGAATTGTGACTACATATTAGTTTGCGTCAGTAGGAGGTTAATGGGCTCTCAGGGAGCAGGAGGGAGGTGGGGGGAAGCTGCTTCCTTTTCCAGACATCTGGACGTAGATTGAATCAACAACTCCTATATGTAAATCAAAAGTTACTGCTCCCTATAAAACGCTGTCAGTCACCAATCCCAGATTAGGAGCAGACATGACTTGTCCGTAAGGCCATCACTGCAGTGTAAAATATGGAACGGGACCTCCTTGCTCTCCTGCCTCCTCAGAGGGCTTTCTCCATGGATGTGGCAGTTAACTAATCCACTCCTTGGGGTCGTGCCTTCCTCCCTGTGCCCAGTACGGGATGGTTGCAGCCCTGGGTGCCTGCTGGGGCTCAGATCCCCAGAAGTTTCCATCCCTGGTGGTGTTCAAGCACCATCCCTGGAGCAAAGCACCTTACTGAGACTGATGCTGTAGCAGTTTGCACCAGGAACTCGGGGTTTTGGAGGAGTAAAGGCTGCTTGGGTTGTGTTTCAGCTGAAGGAGGGGTTCTCACTGGTTGCTCCTAAAGAAGCTCTGCAGACCAGGGAAAGTCTTCTGGATTAATAATTATCTAAACAAAAACCAAACAATCAAACCAACAACAACAGGAAAACAAAGATAAGAATACATCAGCAGTTTTTGCAGTAGTTGGATCGTATCACCAGTTTTACCCAGGGGTGTCGATGGGATCTGAAGGATTAAATCTGTTTGTAAACTGCACAGGAAAGGCAGTAAACAGTCAAAGAGCAGAGAGCCAACAGTTTATTGAGAACAGCTAAATGCAAAGCTAACTGCAGGAGTTCCATCAAAAGCTGAGTCACCAGGGATTAAAATAGCAGTGAAACTCAGTGTTAGTAAGTACCAAGTTATACAGAGGGGAAGGTATAACTCTTAACTCGGGTCATTCAGGAAAAGCATCTTGAAGTCAGTAGTTTTATAAAAATGTTATCTGAGTGCTTAACAGAAATGAACTGAAAATGTCATTATGTTATATTGCTTTCAGGTCTTGAATACAGCTGAAACCCCTCTCAAAAAAGGCAGAGTAGAATTAGAAAAGACGCAGAAAAGTGCAACAGTGATGATCAGAGGTAGGGAACAGCTTCCCCACAAAAAGAGCCTAAAGTAGATTTTGATTTTTGAGCTTGGAAAAAAATGCCCGAGAGAGCTGTGCCACAGCTCTGTAAAATGGTGAATGGTGAGCAGGACCTGAGTGAGAAATGGTTATTCATTAGTTTTTACAACACAGAAAAAATGAGGGACACCCAGTTGAATCATCAGGCAAAAGGATTTTGTTCAAAGGAACAAAAGCCAGCATCTTTTCATCTGCACCTAATTGTACTGGTGGACTCCTTGACAAAATGCAAATGGATTCAGAGTGGGTTTAGAGAGATGAATGGGAGCTAAAGCCATCACTGTTCAGTGCAGTAATCGAGATGCAGTCGCTAATTAAAGCTCTTACACCTCTTGTTTCTGGCACATGACAGACAGTGGGCAGAAGGTCTGGTCCTTGGAGGACCCTCTGTGTGTCCCTGGAGCCACTGCTTAAGACCATGGCATTGGTTCCCCAGAAGTGTATGTCAGAGTGTTCATAATTCCTGCTTGGTCTTAATACTTGTGTCCTAAGCATCACAAATGCTGGATTTCACATCACTCTGTTCAGGTTTTGCAAATAGATTGGTGAGTGGTGGATGTTAAGTGAAATTTAAGGTAGGTGAGACCCTGTCGTTGGGCAGGGGTGACAGGTTTTGTATGGGCTGTAACAAACCCGTGCTGCACATGTGCTTATCATCCCCCGTGGCAGTTCCTGTGCCAGGTGCTGTGCAGCACTGGGGGCATCCCAGATATGCTTGGGAAAGAGGAGCAGAGGGCGAGAGCTGAGAAGCAACTGGGATGTGATGGAGAAGAGCATCCTGAAGGTTGCAAACCCTTCAGTGTTTTGCAGTTCACTTCCCTATATCTGCATTGTTGATGCCTTCCAAACTTCTGTGTAGGATTTCCTTTTCCTATTGCTGATGTCAGCTTTTAGCCTTGGGTTTTTTAGCCAAGTTTTCTGCAGAGGAGCATCAGCTTCTGCATGGAGCTGGTGACCTTCACGGTGGTGCACAGTCTGGGCAGGAAGGCTAACAGGGCCCTGCTTTAATCAGAGCAGGTTTCTGTGATGTTGCAACCTCTGCAAGTGCATTTTTGGAAAAAGAATTTACTGCCCCTGTTATTCTTAAGAAAATGGTCCAATATTGTGAGCCACATCTCCATCAGATAGACACTGCTGTAATTGTACCAACTGCAGTGGAGTGACACTGATTCATATCAGGAAAGACTTTGGGCTGAGCATTTCCCTTTGTTGTATTTCTTGAAACATATAAATCATAGCAGGTAACTACAGGGATCAGTCTTAAAAAACGCAATAGTCATTCCTGTGGTGAGAAACATAATTTTGGAAATCTCGTAATGCTTTGTAATAATTGGAAGTGCTTGTATTTCCTCTGATCGAGGGATTTAAGATTAAATTCTGATTTCATACCTGTTTCAGGACTGATGTAGTCCTGGTGGCAGGGAGGGGTTGGTAGCACTGTACATGAGAGAAGATTCATTCTCCATTTCTCCTCTGCAAAATCCTGAAGATAATAAAAAGAAATAAGCATGACTAAGCCATTTTAAATGTATAGGGAAAAATAGTTGATTTAATATATTACTGAAGGGAACCACGTATGTGAGAAATGATGATCCAAAAATGATTTAAAACCACTAGATAATGAAACTGACTTGAATATTAAATATACATAAATAAAACATTTATTATACTTCTCGATGCCCTTATTATTCTTTGCTATAAATATGTGCTATCATAACCCATACACTGTCTTGTCACTGCTAATCAGCCTGAAGGCCAAAGGTCATTTTTCATTCAAACCATTAATTTCCCACAATTGCAAAACTGATAAATGATTTCTTGCAGGGAACAATTAGAAGGAGTTACAGGCAGATATACCTATTATAAAAGGTTTAAGAATCAATTCTTACTGCAGAAAAATATGAAGTCCTATAAAAATAAATATATGGTAATGTTGAGTCATACGGGTTGATAATGACATCTCTCTGCCGAGATAGAATTACCTCCTCTCCCAGCAGCATCATCATTACATATCTCATGCCTGTGATCAGTACATGTCAAAATCCTTCATATTGACAAATGTGCTGTCCACTTGCATCTGTGGAGAATGTTTTAGCAGCTGAGTGATTATGAATCAAACCCCAGAGCTTACAGCCCCTACTGCCTCGCAATGCTTTCCCATTTGTTGCCTGACAAGTAAATGTATCTTGACTTCCCTCTGAGATTTTCTTTTTTTTTTTTTTTTGCAGCGTGTTTGATGAAAGACATTTGGCAAATTGGCAGTGGTACTCTGTACGTTGCAATTTGTACTCAGCATTAGGAGTCTGAGCATGAAATGAGAGGGCAGGCTGTGGGCTAAAGGGAAAAAAAAGACCGAAGCCAAAGCTAGCCAGCACCTGCAGAGCCCTGTCTGGAGACAAATATGCAGTTCTTCCCATTACAATAACAGCAAAAGGCATGAGAGTAGTCCTTGTGGATTCTGAAGAATGTGCTGCAGAGGTGTTTGATAGATAGCACTTGATTAATGCTGTGGTTTATGATGAAGCAATTTGCATGCTCGTGGCATCGGATCTCCGCTGTGCCCACCTTCTTTAAGTGCAAATCTTGCATTTGTGTTGTTTATTTGTTTGTTTTTTCCGTTTGTTTATGGTGACAGTAGGAGGCAGGCAGCTATTTTACCTGCCAGGAGGCTCAGCAGCAAGCTTTGGCTCTTTATGTGACAATGTTGGAAGTTTTGGAGCCGTTTCTTGTGATCATTTCCAGACACTTTGAAGGGAAACAATCTTCAGAAATTATTTAATACCCCCTCCCTGAAAATTAAAGCCCTTTAATACAGCTATGGGAAGAGGTAGCATCCCAAAGTGTGTAGGGTTTGCAAGCAACTGAAGGTAGAGTAGAAATATTAAAGAGGTTGTAAGAAAACCTGACAGGCATCTAGTGGGTAATGTGAATGAATAAATAGCACCAAACCCACCAGAGCTTCATTTCTGATGGATTTATGTCATGACATCTGACTCTGATCTGCAAGATTTGACTGAATGGTTGGATGTGGCTGGGACAATGATGGAGCTTCTTGGCTCGTTGCATCTGCTAGTTAAGCTGGAGTGCTTTGTGTCCTTTGAAATATTTGTCCTCTGAAAGTCCATAATTAAAAAAAAAAAAAAGAAAGAAAAAGATAGTAGGAATTCATCTCTTATTGAGTTCTGTATTTTTTCTATTGATTTGGTCTAAAGAAGCCAATGGTTTCAGTAGATGGGCTGCACACTCATACACACCCACAGAGTATGGCTGCACAGCTCTACTTCTGTAGCTGTTGAGGCTTAAAAATAGCATGAAATGATCACTGGCTGATTTAGACTTTGTATGGAAGCAGCTTTACCTGTAGCCACTAGAGCAGTTCTGCTGCGTACTGGTCTTGCGGTGGAACACAACCCATTGCAGCAGTTACTCTAAGAGGGCCATCATCATGGCCACCACATTGCATAGTCTGCCCAGTAGTTTTTGTGACTGCAGCTCTACATTTGCTATTTTGTTTGTCTTCTTGGAAGTCTTTGCCCTTTATGCTTAGCATTTTCACCACAGACACAAACCCACAGCGGTACTCACCGTGCCGACTGTTGTGCCATCTTCCATTGCAGATGTCAGCTATAGAAAACATGGCCGAAAAGCTGGAGAGTTTCAGTGCCTTGAAGCCAGAGGCCAATGAGATGATCCAGTCAATGCCATCCATGTTCAACTTCCGAGCCCCTCCAAGTGCTCTGCCTGAGACCCTCCTGCGCAAGGGCAAGGAGCGCTACACCTGCAGGTAACAACACAAACCTATTCCATAAACAACTCCTCGTCTCCGTTTCCTCATCACTTTCATATTCACGTGTGTGCTTTCATTATTGGTTGATTTATTTTTTTAATTGTAAACGACAGAATTGTTTTTCTCGTGTTTTCCTCTCTTTGACATCCGAGGGAATCAGTGATAAAACAGATGACTTAGTAGGATGTAAGCATGCAGACTTCAAAAAACAATGAAGATGATTGTACATAGAACCAACATGAATGGAGCTTTGTCAAGGAGAGCAGAATTAGCTGTCTTGAGGGCTTGTACGTCATGTAAAAAAAATAAAGGCAGTTGACGTGAATTTTCAAAGCCAACATGTTAAGCAACCGTCAGCCTCATTCTCCTGAGAGCTGTGTGTGCTCTGTCCCCATACAAAAATGGGCTGAATGTGATTAATAGAACTGGAACAATTATAAACAGAATAGTAATGTGCTTCTTAAATGAGCAGGAAGGGCTCACAGTATCTGTATATAGGTATATAATATCTGTATCTATCAACGTGTATCCACATTATATATTTTATATTAATTATATAATATGTATTTCATATATATATTTATGCAGGTTGTACCTATATAATCATTATTATTCCTGTGGCATATTATAGAGTTTGGAGAATGGTTTTTAAATGTAGGTCTGTGTATCATCTCCAGAATGCACAGGTGTTTGACATTGGCGTATTGGTTTATCTGATCTTTCTGAAAACATGTAACCTTCTTTCAAGACACGTTGTTATAGAAATATACCTTGATGGATTAAATCTTTGAGTCTTGTCAGGTCTGATCCTATTCAGTGCACAAGATGATGTCACGTTTGCTGACACGTAGAATTGGCTGAAAGGTTTGAAATTCGCTTACACTGAAGTTGAAATCCAAGACTTTAATAGCGGATCCTCATGATTCCAAATCTGAATGTGACAGATAAGCACTTAGCAAGATTAGAGATTTTGTGCAATCTCTGAAACTAGTGTGTTTTCATGTACCATTTGCTTATGCAGAAAAAGAGCTGGTTGGTGCCAACAGTTCCTATTCCGTTCTTACGTGTGTGTACGTCTCAATCACTTACATTTATTTGATGCTTTTATTGAGGTGTCATTACACCAAAGCAGTGCCAGTGGTACCACATAGCTGTGATTCCATTTGGGCTGTGCCTGTAGCGCATCTCAGACTGGAACAAAGCCAGCATTGCTTGCACTGCCTTACGGAGCCTCTTCTCATCACAGATACTGCGGCAAGATTTTCCCCAGATCTGCAAACCTAACCCGTCACCTGAGGACGCACACTGGAGAGCAGCCCTACAGGTACCACAGCCAGTTACACACATTGCTGGTTGTGCATTTTATGTGAATAAAGCAGGGGGACGTGTGTGCAAGAGTGGATATTAATGGTGGCTTTGCCACTGACCTCAGTGAGTTCAGGGGTGAGACACCATTGCCATTGGGAAAGGTGTGTCCTCCTGGCTAAGCAAAGCTGTTCCCACATGGTTGCTGTAGTGTCAAGGCGTGTGCATGACGCTGGAGAGATGCTTCAGCATCACTCACCCATTTGCTCGGCTGTGGCACCTTGTACATGAGCCTGAGCCCTTTCAGTTACCTAGATAACCCCCGCTGATACCAGCAGGGGCACTTTGCTGTCCAACCCTTGGAAATCTCATTGCTACCCACCACTGCATTTTGATTTTGTATCCAGAAATAGGCAGTCCTTGGTAAGCAGGGTTACCTGTGATCAGGCAGGTCACTGTTAGGAGATCTCAGGTGGACTTTTTGACCTGATGTTAGAAAGGGGCTTCCTCGTGCCAGCTGAATGTTTAAACTTGCCATAAAATTTCTGTTCTTTATGGGAAAGTGTCTTTGTATCTCAGAACCCTTTGAGGATGGCAAACATGCAAATTTGCCTTTGTTTAAAACGGGCCTTTTTGTACTCCTCAGGGCAGGGGTGGCTGCATGCAGTGCTGCTGTTCTGTATTTACACTGCAGAGATGGGGGGAGGTTTTGGTCGTAGCTCGTGGAATTCTTTTGGCATAAGCAGCCACTCAGGCATTTGCAGTCCTGTCTTTGCCCTGTGGGATGGATGGCACTTTGGAGTGAGCAGGGTGAAATGATTTTCAAGAGCTTTCACAGCCAAGTTTTGCCTTACAAAACCAAATGGGCTTTTATTGTTGTTTGTGTGTGTTTGTTTGTTTGTTTTGGTAAGAACTCTGTGGTGTTATTTTCAGCCTAAAGTTGGGTGTTTTGTCAATCATCTGATTTCTGAAAGGTCCCAGTTGCAAAACCATGACTGTATTTATAAGATATGAATCTGGATGCTTTCTGAGGCCTGAGTAACTAAAAACCACGTGGGTGTACTCTCTTGTTGATAAGGATATGTATGTGATATTTTATCCAGGACAGTTACACACAGAAATGTGTATGGAAGCTTTGCTTTATTGAAAATGAAAGATTAATTTAAATCAGCTGGAAAGAAGCCAGCTCATGTTCCAGTAAAACAAATGCACAAATTTCTGTGTTTTATGACCTGTAAAAGCTCATTGTTTGGGAGGAAACAATATGGTGGGGTTGTTGTTTTTTGGGGTTTTTTTTTTGCCTCCAGTCTCTTTGGGAAATGAGATTCACATCTAATTTTATTGAAGAAATGTCTTGATGCATGTAATGCTTGTCCATGACATAAAAGCCAGGAACAATTAGTAGCATAATGGGTGATTTCAGCACTAAAAAATTGACATCATTGACAAGCATAAGAAACATGTAGAGAAGTACAGGAGAAATGAAAGATTGAGAAACTAAAGTGGTGAAGACTGCTGGCTGGTTGCCAGCAAGAGAATTTGGAATAGTTATAGTATGACTTAGTAATGGCTTAAAGAGCAATACAGTAAAGGCTTTAGGGACTCCAAATCACTGCCGAGTATGAAAATTGATGCCTCTGGTACCAGAGTGATAGACTAAACTACTCACATTGGCACAGTATTAAAGGTTTGGATTGTTTATTGCTGGTTTTTGCAAGATAACCAAATTTCCTCTGGGATTAGCAATCAAGCAAGCTAATTCCTCAAGAAAAGATTTAATCACACAGTATAATTTAGAATAGGAAAAGAAATAGCCCTTTTTACCTTATTTGAGCATTAGAAGAGATCTGTTTCATGTTTTTTCCAAAAGTGTTTAATTGTATTGTATTGGCAGCACATGAAACAATAGAGTTATTGCTCTACTGTTTTCAGACTTCCCAACTTTGCGTGCAACAGTTTAAAAAACATGGGAATCAAATACCCAGGCTAATTGGATGCCATTAACTCTGAAATATTATGCTCATTCCTGAGAGCAGTATTGAAGAGATAAAGACTAATGTGAATTAAAGATTAAAACCAATTGTAAAAGTGATGTCTTCTTTGCAAGAGCACGGCTCTCCAGTTATTCAGCCAGAACACTTTGGAGGGAGGGTTTTGGCACAAGAGGGACCAAGAGTTTGAGTAGTTAGGCAAATCTTGGAAGGTTCTTCGTGTCTTTTAGAGTAGATCTGACATTTTAAGCAACTAACAAACGCTTTTCTTCCCACCTGTTTTGCTTTTTTTAGATGCAAATACTGTGACAGGTCCTTTAGCATATCTTCCAACCTGCAGAGACATGTCCGTAATATCCACAATAAAGAGAAGCCATTCAAGTGTCACTTGTGTGACAGGTGTTTTGGTCAACAAACCAATCTTGACAGACATCTAAAAAAGCATGAGAATGGCAACATGTCTGGTATGTATGCCTTTTCCCTTTCCATTGCCCCCTGTGCGCAGCTCACGTATGCATACAAGGACTTCACACTCCCATTTCAGACTTTGAGCTCTGAGAGTGTCAGTAGGCACAAGTTATTCTGCACTGTCTGCTCCAGTGAGGGGATTTTTGGAAAATATGTAAGTGCCTAAGCTCTGCAGACATTTAAAGTGCTTTGAAAATCCCAGCATTAACTCTACCCTTGTATAACTTAATACCACTGGATGATGACTTTTCTTTTGGCTTTAATTAAGCCAACCAGAACATTGTGAGAACAGCCTGGGAAAATTGGTTGAATCTCAGTGATTTGGCTGCCGATAGGCATCCCAGCTTTAGAGTCTCAGGGGGTACCCTAAAATATTTTCTTGGCACACTGTAAAATATTCCCACTGTCAGGAGCTGAAAATCCCTGTGATGGAGGTAAATGCCCCAGAGCAAGTTTGTCACCTCACAGCAGCAGCAAAGGCAGCACTCTGTGCTGAGTCTCGTTGGTCTGGTTTAGGTATCTGCAGGGTTTCATGAAACCTCTGCAGTCTTTTCAGTCCACTTTTTTGTTCCAGTGGAAATAACCAGGTGCATGTACTGAAGGCAAAGCTGTCTGTTCCCCAGTTCACAAAAACGTCTGCAGCTGGTCTCTCTCTCGGTGCTAACAAACCTGGGTGATTATGTCAATGCCTGCTTCATAGCTTATGGAAACCTACAGAATTCATAACTAAACTTAAGTTCCATTTGCTCAGTTCAGCCATTGGTCTAGCACAGTTGTTGACTGATGGTACTGAAGCTGCAGGGTAATGGGAAAGATAAATGGGAACCACCTTAGCCTGTGGATAGTAACTCTTCCCTTCTAAGTGCCAATTTTACAGCTGAAAGCTGGCAGAGCACTGTGAACAGCTCTCACTGGGTCTCACCCAGTTAAACCATCATGTCAGTTTTGTTTCAATTTGATTTAGAAGATTAAATGTAGAAAATATAAATGAGCAACAACAGAAGTCCTTTATTTCTCCTGTTAAGGTACTGCAACATCTTCACCTCACTCAGAACTGGAAAGCACAGGAGCCATCCTAGATGACAAGGAAGATTCTTACTTCACAGAAATTAGGAATTTTATTGGAAACAGCAACCACAACAATCAGTCCCCCCGAAACTCAGAGGAGAGGTAAGTTGTGACTGTTACAATTTCCTTTGTTTTACATTCACAGCAGAACAGGTGGACTCTACATCCAATAGCTAAACCTGGAAGGATTACTTCAATGTAATTTAAATGTGCAGTTAATAAAGTAGGGTAAGCTAAATTCTCAAATGAAATGGAGCATTATATCTAAGAAGTCCTGTTCTGCAACTGACTCAGTGCCTAGAAAGATGCTTGCTAGGAAAAAGTAAGGCTGTGGGTAGGTGAGAACACCTGGTAAGATTTATTAAGTATACGTGTTTCAGTTCTTTTAAGCTTAGTGGAAGAGAGGCCATTTCTAAGTATTTTCAGCTAATAAAGATTATAGCTAAGCTAAAAAGGCTGTAACAGGGATACACGTATCAACTATACATATTTCTGTGAGGCTGGTTTTGCGTTATGAATTATTTATGCTTTTGAGTTGGTGTTACATTATCGACATCAAAACTTTCTTACTGTTGGTGACAAACTTCACTGTCTTCTCAATTTCCAGATGTCTTTGTGAGGGAATAAAAATGGTGGACGTAACAAAATTTCCCTGCAAGTATTGGATTAAGTGATTACATGCATATTCAAATTTCATTCCTTCTTGATTGGCAATGAGAGCTTGGGATTTTTTCTTTGCACATCTGGTCTCAACATGTCTTCCAACAGGAAGTCAGCAAAGTGAAAAGGTTGCTGGGTTATGCAGTGTTTCCTTTCTAAATTTGGCACTTCAGACTGCTTTTGATGGATATTTTATCCCTGGCAAATTGCTGCATTTGAAAGCATAATTAGAGAATCTGTTTTCTTAATCACATGGCTTTTGTTACTTTGGTTGTAGTCCATCTCCCTTTCATTCCTTGCAGCCTCAATTGAGCATAACAAGCAAGTTGGCAGCCTAAGCTATACTCAGCAATTTCTTATATCTGCCTATTTAAATAAAAGATGATAAAGAGATACTGCTCTGATTAATTTAGCGAGGGGGGTGGTTGCTCCAGCTCTTCTAACTCTGGATAGCCTCAGATTTTCAATACTGTGATATAAACAGTCTATTCCCTAACTTTTCTTAATGCTTGTGATAATCAGCTGGAATTTGCTCAGAAAATAGATGAAATTATGCTATTGTGTAGTAGACTGTCTTTCACTTGTATCTCCTCCATAGCAAGGAAAAGTACATCTGTTACAACTGTGAGTCTTACATTAGATATCAGATATGTTCACAGGTCTCATCCTTATCTGGCTAAAACTTGTGCTGTATCATATATTGTCCCACACAGTTTGAAGCACATGCAGTGTAACGCAAACTGCGGGCAGACAATAACGTTTCCATTTTTGTAACTGTATTCCTGGAAGAGTAGGGACCTTTTGCACAATCAGAACAATAGCTGAATCAAGGCCTCCATGCTACGTAAAGCATTGGAGCAGATAGGCTGGTGGCTGCCTTCATGTGGCCCCATCAGTTCAGCCCAGTCGTATCCTAAGTGCTTCTGGCCTTGTGTTTGTTAATGCCATAGTTGTGCTGAATACTGTTGGCACTCGATTAATGCAGTGGACGTGATGTGGCTGCAGATAGAACCAATCCTGGTGGTTGAGGCCATTTGCAAGTAAGCCCCTACCACAGCGTGGATGTTATATCCTTGAAAAGATCCCATAGGAAGTAGCTAAGGAAAGTTTGAACGCAAGAGACAATGCAGTAACCTTGTATGGAGCAGAGGGCTCTCCACATGCTCATTTCATAGGACTAAAGACTTTTAATTTCAAACATTTTATGATCTTTCTTTAATTCTTCAAACAGTCGGTAATGCAGTTCAGTGTGGAGGCAATATTACAGACAACTCTTTGGGTCTTCAGCGGAATCACTTAGGTTCCCATGTATGTAATCCATACGTTCAGTTAAGTAATATCGCTTCCAAATGGATGGTGGTGTGCAAAATTAATTATGCATGTAATTTTGACTTTAAAATGCTGA
The DNA here is from genome assembly GCA_035772895.1 of Perdix hodgsoniae. Lineage (NCBI taxonomy): Eukaryota > Metazoa > Chordata > Aves > Galliformes > Phasianidae > Perdix > Perdix hodgsoniae. The sequence goes on from JAPSGF010000026.1 coordinate 5,029,289, forward strand.
ACACAGTATTGGATGTCACTGTTGAAAATGCCAGATCTGATTTTCCGAGTTTCTTGACCCCTATGGCTTCTTCTAGAAGTCAATGAGTTGTTTTGCCTAGACTACACACATGATTGGAAATATGAGATGAAATAATGCGTGAGAAAATTTGGAATGGATATCTGAACATCCTTCCTCTTGAACAGTAGTTTAGGCTCTCAGAACGACAGGAGAATCTCGTGCTGATTGCACTGTAATGCCCCACTGATTTCTAGTGGAATTTTCTACAGTAATGCCTAAATGAAATTATGTTATTTTACTGGTACATCTTTTTTAGATCTGTCTCTCACAGCCCGCTGGTATGGAGTTTTCATGAATGATTTTTGATTATCGCATTTGTTTCTTTTGGTACTTTCAGAATGAATGGCAGCCACTTTAAGGATGAAAAAGCCATGGTAACCAGTCAGAACTCAGATTTGTTGGATGACGAAGAGGCAGAAGATGAAGTAATGATGGATGAAGAAGATGAAGAAAGTGAAATTGCAGGGAAAACAGACAAAGAGCCTGTTACAAGTGACATACATGAGGGGACTCCTGAGGAGGATTACGAGGAAACGAGTACTTTGGACATGAACTGCAAAGCTTCCCCTGGCAGGTTGGTTCCTTCCTAGTATTGGTTTGCTCAATAGACAAATAAAAACAATAAACCATACAAGAGTGCCAGCACCAAACTGTGTGCCGTGGGAACCTGTCTGAGGTAGCCAACTTTCCCGTTACGATAGCAACGTGCATCCGTGTTTTGGTCAATACCAGCCCTGTTTTCAGTCTGTTCATGCAAACTGTGGCCTCTAAGGGGAAAAATAAGTTTGCCTAGGGAACTATTGTCATGTTCTGGGTGAGACAGGAAATGTTCATGGGAGTTATGTTATCTGCTCCTTAAACATACCCTAATATCCCATAATGGTCTCAAGAAAGTCTGTGGAGACACCACAGAAGAGAGACAGCCTCTCCCACTTCTGCTCCTGCTGCCCACTCGCTCCTTTTTAGAATAGAAAACGCGGTTCCTTTTGTTTCAGGACCATGGTTCCACAGTGCAAGGTGGTTTATGAACCTATAAAAGGGGAAAAATCAGAGGTGTGAATGTGAGGAAGAGGGATTGCAGTGAGGATCAGCCTTAAACACCGTGTTGGTGATGGTGGGCAGCACTCAGTGTTACCAAGGGTGGTTTGGCCAAAATGACCGTGCACTGCAGGTTACCAGCAGGACATCAATGGGCTCTGGGGGCTCCTTCAAACCTCTGCTTACCAAGCTGCTCTGCAGCACACGGTGGTTTTTGGTGCAGGTGGTTAAAAACCTGGGAGTAAACGTGAATGCCTGAGAAGTGTTGAGCAGCAGCAGTTCACTGGCAGCCTCCAGTTAACTGATGTTAAAAGTCCCTGTAACCTCTGTGGTGTTTTTGTAGGTATAAAGAGGAGGAATATAATAAGACTGGACTTTCAGCTTTGGACCACATAAAGCACTTCACAGATAGCCTCAAAATGAGGAAAATGGAAGAAAATCAATATAGTGAAGCTGAATTGGCAGCTTTCAATACTTCCCAGCTGCCAGAGGACCTAAAACAACCATTGTACAGGAAATCCAAATCCCAGGTAAAAACTTAACTCAGTTAAAATGTTATTGTCACCCAATACCTAAAGGATTAAGCTGTTAGTGTGTGGCAGGCAAAGTCTTTTCAGATTGGTCAGGCAGGGCTGGGCTTCACCTCCATTAATCTGAGCGTCCCTCAGCTTCCCACTGCACTCCCACTACAGTGAGACAGCACAGGGTGCTCTGGCCTTGGTACCAGGGGATTTTCTTTCTTCTGTGTTGCTTTTCTTCCTGTCTGCCACCTGCCGTGATAAGAAATCTACTCCCTCCTTTCAGACATCCCATGTGTTTATGTGGATGCTATGCAGTTTAACTATAGGGATGCAACTTGCTCTTTTGGCTGGCTTGTCTATGTGATGGTTTTTTATAGTCTGTTAATGTTACCTCATCTAGCATGATTTAGAAACAGTGATAACTGAGCTAACGTTCAAGGGGCATTTCGTGAACATTTTTAAACATAAGTTAAATAGGATCTTTTTAGCCCCTGTAAAAGATTTGTGTTTTAAAAGCTGCAGGATATATCTGTGGAGAAGGTCCCAGCAAAGGAGACTGTGGTATTTGGTGAGATACCATAGCAGCAGAAAGATAACGTGGTTCTTCAGGCTCTTGAAAGAAGCCTATTTACCGTAACATGAAGGCACGTGAGAGTCTCTAGGACCTTGCCTTTTATCAGCGTTTTTTTCAGAGCTTCATGAAGCCAGAGGAAAGTTCGGATAATTAATAGCATCAGTGAGTCAAAAACATCAGTGAAAGTGTTGACAGTGGTTTTACCTGATGCACTGTGATCTTTTTTGTCATTGAACTTAGAAGACCAGTTGCAGTCTAAAAGACGCCTTAATCAGGTGAAAGTTGAAGGTTTTGAGCTCAGAGAACCTGCAGCATGACCTCTTCTTTTTCCTTCTTTCCCCATCCAGGCATACGCCATGATGCTCTCTCTCTCTGACAAGGACTCCCTTCATTCTGCATCCCACAATTCTCCCAATATGTGGCACAGCATGGCGAGAGCTGCTGCAGAATCCAGCGCCATCCAATCCATCAGTCACGTATGACATTGTGAAGTCTTACCACGAATGGGACCAAGTCCAAACCAGTAGCATGGCTCTTTCATATATGACTATTTAAAAGACTGCTGAGCAGAATGCCTTATAAATCTGCAGGGTCACTCATTTAAAGTCTGGTGACCTTAAACTGAATAATTTTAAAAAGAAAGAAACTATTTATTCTCAATATTTTGTTTTGCACAGCAAAGGCAGCTGCTGACTTCTGGAGGATCAATGCGACTTAAAAAAAAAAAAAAAAAAAAAAAAAAAAAGAGGAGTTTCAGTGGATTATGTTAACTGGGGCCAGGAAAAAGTGTCTTCCAGTTCACCCGGCTTTGAGAGGCAGGGGCAAAAGGGTTAAGACTGCATTGATACACACATGGGCACTCCTTTAAAGTAGGAACTGAATTGATTTTCTTTTTGTATAAAATAGTTTGACACAGGATTGGGAACAGTTGCTTTTATGTACAAATCTCTTCATTAAAGCTTTATGCATTTTAGCCCTTCAGAGAAAGAAAGAAAATAGCTATATGAAATGCACACTATCCATCATAAATGTAGAAAGAAGTAACAGGGAATATTTTGTTCTCTCCGTAATTCTTTTGCCTTCTCAACTGCATTGTTAAAGAAAAAAAAAGGAAAAATGAGAAAAAAAAAAGAAAAAAAAAAAGAACTATGAGAAACAATACATACGAGGCTTGTGTATAGTGTAAACTATGAATGTTCACTACTCCAAGAAGCTAAATCATCCCGATAATTCCGTGAAAGCACCGCGTCCATCGACAGCACCACTAGTTCCAATCATTGTAATGAGATTTTAATTTTAGACAATCATGTCTCTCTTCTGTTGTGTCGCTTCCTTTCCCCCTTCCCTCTCATTTCTCCTTTGTGTTGTGTGTACCATGTATTTATTTGTTGGCAAACAAATGTTTGTTGATTAAAATAGCACTGTTCCTGTAACAAACAGCACTGCTCCAGTCCCCCACTGCGCTATGATGTAGGCACCCATGTACTTCAAAACAAGTGAGGTGAACTGATCTGTGTATATGGGAGTGCAAAACAGTGTTTGAAATTTTCTTACATTCCTCTTTTATTTTTTATTTTTTTTTCCTTTTAATGAACTAAATAACTAATAGATGCGACTTAGTTTTTTGTTTTGTAATACAGTAAATTGATTCAATTGTATAAACAGTTATAATTTCTTCATGAAAGCATGATTCTTCTGATTAAAAACTGTACCCAATATTTTATGCTGGTTGTCTGCGAGCTTGTGTGATGTTATGTTCATGTTAATCCTATTTGTAAGATGAAGTGTTCCAAATTTATGTTTAAAAAGAAAATAAATAAAGAATGGAAGGCATTCAGTTATTTTTTGGGGTTTTTTTGGCCTTTAGTGAGGGACCAGATTTCTTTTTCCTTTTGTTTATAATCTCATTTTGAAATAATCGGCAAGTTGAGGTACTTTCTTTAAATGCTTTGTACAATGTAACTGTTACGCATTTCAGTACATTACTATGGGAGGATCAACTTAAAAAAAAAAAAAAATAAAGGACTACAAAACTGAAGGAATCTTTTTCTTTTTGCTTGTTCTTTTTTTTTTTTTTATCTGGGTCAGGTCAGAAATGTCATTTTTCATCTGCAGTTTGGGGAGTGAAGAACGTGTGCCTGTGTGTCCACAGCACTGTGAGTAACCATGGCATGAGGTGCAGCAGCTTAAGTCATAGAGTCGTAGAATGGCCTGGGTTGAAAAGGACCACAGTGATCATCCCGTTCCAGCCCCCTGCTATGTGCAGGGTCGCCAACCAGCAGCCCAGGCTGCCCAGAGCCACATCCAGCCTGGCCTTGAGTGCCTCCACAACCATCCACAACCTCCTTGGGCAACCTGTTCCTTTGCCCTCTGGGTGAAAAACTTTCTCCTAAATATCTAACCTAAACCTCCCCTGTCCCAGTTTCCTATCACTATCCACCCTTGTAAACAGCCATTACCCCTCCTGTTTATACACTCCATTCAAGTCCTGGAAGGCCACAATGAGGTCTCCCCAGAGCCTTCTCTAAGTTAAGCCCAGTTTCCACAACCTTTCTTCATAGGAGAGGTGCTCCAGCCCTCTGGTATCTTAGTAGTAAAACCATCTCCGCTCTCTGATCATCTTAGCTTGGTCTTGGTCTGGACGTTTCAGTCCCAACCCCAAATCTCAGTACATTGCAGGAGGGCTAAAAGGGGTCAGTGAGGATGTCCCTCCCTGCCATCCCCCAGCGTTGCCCTTTGCAGCTGCAGCACATGGCTGTCCTTTGTGTTTAAATCTCTTGACTCTTTTCTTTGCAATAGGACCAAGGGTTGCTGTCACCAGATGGAAGGAAGCTGGCATAAGACTGTTGACATTGTCGCAGTGCAGTAACCGCATGCAAAAAACCAGCAGTGTTCAGTGGGAAAGGAACATTGAGGGGCTATGATTTGTGGGAAGTTTGGTTAAAGTTGGCACCAGTGAAGCCAAAAGTACTTCCAAAACCAGAGGCCTTTAGTCCGGCGCAAAGGCGCTGGAAAGTCCTGCTGGCCAGAGATCCCCCCCGAGCAGCACAACTGCATTTGCAGGTGCTGAGTTGCATTTCGGAATGCCGGGATGTTGTTCTTGCCTTCTGGTCTGACTTACTTGATTATCAGCAGGCAGAAACGTCGGCGTTGTCATGGCTGAACACAGCAAGGACAGGCACAGGCTGCCTTGGGAGGCACTGCCAGCTCCCAAGCATGGAGCACATGTCAGTGGCAAGCTGTGACCTACAGGTCTGTGATTTTCACCTAAACCACACCTGGAAAAGAAGGAAAAGTCGATTTAAAAAAAGCCAGCTTTCGTAGTCTTGTCCTCACTTCATTGGCTTGAGCCAATGGTCAGGTACGTGCAGATAATTGCATAAATAGCCCATTATTTCTCATGCAGTTCAAGTCACTGTGGAACTTGGTTTTAAGTTTCTGCCAAATAAAGGGAACAAATAGATTAATCAGTCAAGTTTTATCTGCAAACAACTTTCCAGATCGTTTTCTCCTTTAATTTGATGCAGTGACAGTTCTTATCAGCTCTGCCCTCACCTGACCTAGTTGAAAGGGGTTTTTTGGAAGGTGGGGATAGGGTGGGACAGCTTCCCCTGGGTTTCATGTTCTGGGTTACTTAGCACCCTCCCATCATATAACTGTCAAGGAAAGGCCTGAGCTGCAGGGCTATTTTAACCTATGCATTCCTGAGTCTGCAGACCCTTGGGGAGGTTCCCCACGTAAGGGGAGGGTCTGTGTATGGGATGGGGTAGACAGAGGGGGAAGACAGCATGCCGAGCTTGGAACCATATCGAGAAGGGCCACTCAGGCCAGTTAAAACATAGGGATTTCAAAGAAGAGGAAGAAAATCCCCCACTTTGATCATCTTGATGTATGACCGTTATTCACCTAGGCTTACTTGGGAAGGACTTTTTTTTCTCTTTAATTTATTACGATCCCTGTAGGGCTGTAAAAAATATTTTGCAACGTACCAAGAAACAAATGAGTTTGTAGTATAGAAAACAGTAGTGTAAGCCTGTCTTGTAGTCCTCTAGTGCTGTTGAGATACTTTGAAATGAAAACACAAAGCTTGGAACAAAGGGAGACAGATTTTTCTGTAGGGGTCCTTCACCTTCATTCAGGTACCTCACCATGACCTTGACTATCATTGCCTTTTCTCAGCAGCAATGTTATTTCCGGGGAGGAGCAACTGAAATGCAAATCAAGATTTCATCAGCTACCTCATCTCGCACATTACTGAAGAAAACTGGGCAGATTTTTTGTTTGTCGTAACTTCCCCAAACCTCCCTGTGTAGATAGGAACAAATGCACTTGTCCAGAGGCACAGCTTGCTAAGCAAGGACCCCAGTTCCTGGCTTTTTGTTGCTGTTATTATTATTATTATATAAGAAAAGAGTTACTTGAGGAGCAGGAGGAGTAGTTTAAAAAAAAAAAGTCCCTTCAGCTTGTTTCAGCATCATCCTACCGTTCAACCCGCTGTAGTAGTTTTCCATAAGTCAACAAATCGTTCCCATGTGATACAGCAGACTCGCTACAGGATGGAGCGGCGTATTAGCGCCTCAATTTCTATCTACAGAATATAACAAAGCACCAGCATGACAAGATGATTAATCAATAGCTCACCCCGGCCCAGACCCTCACTAGCACACAAGTCCGAGCTGCTGCTCCTGTGTCAGCCCCACTGCCTCACTGCGTTAACAGCCACGTTTGCGGCATAATGGGAGGGGAAGTTATTATAAAGCCATTTGAGAGGCTGCTTTAGCTCAGAGGTTCAGTTTGGCCGGTTGCTGCGTTCATGTCTTGAACTTTAAAACTTTCTGTCAGTTCTCCCTTTCTCAGGCACACGCAGCATCACTGTGAGCTCCTGGATCCCTTCCCCGCACCGCGCTGCCTTCCAGCCACATTAAGTCTCATTTGTGGTTTTGCTGGTCAGTCACGGAGCGGCGCAGAAAAGCTACTTGAGTTTAAAGATGCTTCCAGTAATGATTTAAACAAAACACATCCATCTAGCACCAAACAGAAGATCCTTTCTCCATGTCAAAGACCACGTACCTTGCCAGGATTCCAGTTACAAGAAAAACGTATTCTGAATCCTGGCCAAAACCATCCTCTTCCCATCCCATTGAAAGTCTGTGTAAGTTTTATGAGTATACCTAGTATGTGGCTTCCACAGGTCCTATTAATTCATCTTTTGTTTCGATATAGAAAATGGTGCCAACATTAGGAAATGCTCAGCTTTACAGTTCAGATTCACTTAACAAAGGCTGGGGAGCGGGATAAGGGGAGAGCAAGCAGCAAAGCCTGAAAAATAATAATATATTTCTTTTTTCTTTTCCTTCACTTCTCCCCAGCTTAGATTCATTTGCTATTAGAGGAACACAATTTTCAGCAAAGTTTCCTATTATTCAGGAATCGAGATTTTAATCAGAATAACATTGAAATAAACCCTGAAATGAGGCCCTACTGCCAGGAACATGAAATACTGGAGCCTATGTCCCAAATCTGCTGGCAGGATTTTTTTGGGGAGCAGCTGCCCCTGAGGACTACCATGAGCCACACAGAGCTCTGTGCCATGGCATCCTGCAAGCAGAGGCTCCTTTTAATTTGATGCAGGGTGGCTGTGTGACAGCTGAGGCTGTCTGCATTTATAAATCCACTCAGGGAAGTTTTTAGAGCCTCTTATTGTGAAAGGTGCTGTGGAAATATAAAAGCACTGCAGCCATTGGCTGGACTGGAGCTGTAGCACTATCTGCCCTGCCTGCTTGAGTCGAGGGTCTGCAAGAAGGCACCTTCAGAAAAGATCCTCCTTTTTCCAGCTTTATTTGAATACTAATTAATTCCAGAAAAGCTAAAGAAATGTGATGAAATGCTGCCCTGCTAAGGGGAAGTTTTGCCTGAGAGCCTGGAAGCAGAACTCCCCTCACAGGAGGAGGGTCTGGTGGGAGAAAGGGGGTTAGTGGTCATTTTGATGCTAAATTATCAGTAATTAAGAAGTTGATTTTTCTGGGATTGAAGAAAATTTTAAACAGCTGCTTCTTTCAAGCCCTTATTCCTCATTTTCATTAGCATGAGCTAAGGCAATCTGGGAAATATATTTCAATGTGCATTATGCTATGTCAAGACCTCAGCATCTGTACCTTGGGGCAGATACGTGTGAGATAGCAGAGGGTGGATTTGCCAGCACGCACATGTGGAAATGTTCAATTTGTAATATGATTATAGCCCCCAAACAAAGCCTGCTTGATACCTGTGGCATATTTGTTTCATGGTAAGTGCAGAAAATTCTCAAAATCGTGTCATGTTTCGCACCCCCAGCCAAGTCAAACTGTAGAAGTAGCACTTCAATTCCTGGGGAGTCTCTTTAAACAGGCATATGTCAGGCCCAATTAAGGTCTGGGAAGCCCCATGCTAATTGGGCTGAGGCCCACAGCAGCAGGACGTGGTCACTCAGCACCGTGGCCCCGGCCCAGGCCTGCGCTGGGGTTCTGCTTAGCCATGGTGCTGCTCAGGGCTGCTGCATGGGAAGCCATGCTCCAAAAGAACCTGGAAGAGGTTAAGTGGAGTGAGAACTTTGACTAACAGCAGATAAAACAGCGCAGTGTGGTAAGCCACTGGATGGCTGTGTGGTCCTGCATCCAAAGAAGCTTTCAGGCACCTGTGGCAGGATTTGGGGCTGGGCTTCGTGCCCCCCAGCCTCTGTGTTTGTGTCTCCTTGGGGGTTTGGGCTGGCCTGGTGACACCCAGGTGTGAGCACAGCCTGAAGGACAGTCAAACACGTGAAACATGACATGGTTTTGAGAATTTTCTGCCCTTCGTTTGATTTCTGTGTCCCAAGGCATGTTGTCTCATCTATTCAGTAGGCTCCCGAAATACAGGGTAACTGCTCTTATTGCAGCTCAGGTGCTAAGGCACCCAGAAAAAAAAGGCAAGAGCTGAGATGTGGAGATGAACTGAAGCATACTGAGGTTTTAAACCCGGAATCTCATCAGGATTTGGGCTGGAACCCCAAGCAGCTGTCTCCATTTCAGATCCCTACAAACAACAGACATGAAACCTATACACTGGAGGGCAGAGACTCAGGGTTTTCATTTAAAAATGATTCAAATTATGGAGCTACGTGTTTCATTGCACCCAAACCTGCTTCCAGCAGGCCTGTTAATCACCCACCTGCTGCATCTTCTCACTAATGTGCCTGTAGGCTGAGCACGGCCGGGGATCTTTTTGAGTCTCCATTCTCTCCTGGCTGGCACCGATTGGACAAACAGTGGCTGGGTTCTTCCCAAAAGTCTCTGCAGCCCCCAAGAGAACACGGTGTGCCTTTGTCCTTTCAGAGGAGGAAAACATCAGCAACAAAAAAGCAAGGACCTCTTACGGCATTGCATTGTTCCTCAGCAAAAATTGATCTTTAAAAACAACTTCAGTACTTTTAAAAATTGAATAGGACGCAAGGCCAACGTCAAACTTAGAAGAATCATCCTGTTGTAGCCCATTCCTTATGATTTACTGAATAATATCCAGCACCATGCTCAAACCTTAAAGGAAGGTCTGTGCAACCCTAGGAGCAACCCGAAGTCCCTGTGCTACATAACAGTGTGAATGCACTGCCATGCTTGCCCTTTCTCAGCAGGGGACTCCCAAAGATGTGAAGCCTATTCAGCTGCAATCAAAACTGTGCAGTAAAAACTTCATCCGAAGGGTCCCCAGAACCTCTGCTCAGAGCAACCACAAGCCACAAACCCCTTTGCAATTCACTCTAACAAAGTAAAGACCTTTATTACTTTTAGAGTTGATTCCTTGGTACTCCTCTTGGAAGCCGTTATGCTAGTTTTATTACTTAAGAGCTATTAAAACCTTAACCGCTGCACGGAGCAGCTTGCTCCAGCTTTACACTCATCCATAAAAACCTTGAATGGGAGATCAAGAACTAGCTTTTGGAGCTGACACCTTGTCAGCTGAAGAATGCCAGAGTCAGGTCAGAATTTGTCCCTGTCCCAGCTCAGTGTACAGACCAGGGTGAGAAGCTGAAGTGGAGGAGCAGGACTGGTAACTGGATTTGTGCCATGCTTTCCTTCATTACTTGTAAGGAAGGACAAATGGAAAGTCATGGTGACCTCTCCTTCCCCCCAGAGCCCATTGTAAGCCAAGCTCTGCTTGTGCCACCCTCTGTTAGCTTAGCAAGGAGCAGTGCTGGAAGGAACTTTGCTGTAAGATCTAGGAGAGCAGGAGCAGGACTGAGGTAAATAAATCCAAATGCTGACACCACCGTCAAACAACACAAATCCACACCCAGTCTGAATGTGGTGTGATGCTAGGAGAGAAGAAACGTGCTTAAGTCATCATCAGGATGGCACAGCAGTGTTGGAATGGCTCCGCCACCCCCAAATATCCCTCTGAGGCATGAGTGCAAAACCAAAGCAACCTGACATGGTGTAACGGAACTGGTACTGGCCAAAAGCATCTATAAGGGAACTCCTTATATCAGTCTTTCTGTTGCTCAGATACTGGTGGTGTGTGTAATACAGGAGCTAGCTCAAAGCCTCTCATTATTTTCACTTTTTATTATAGAATCCAAAAATCTGGCTTTCTCAGCTTGCCGTTGGTTCCAAAACATAACTTCCTTCTCCTCTACTCTGCCACTGAATTTTTAATATTTCCTCTTTGGAAAATGTCAGAAGCCTCAGCAGGGTGTTGGTTTCTGCTATAACACAGCTCCGCTGGGGATGAAAGAGGCTGGGGGCAGCACTTTGCCATCAGAAAATACGTTCTTCCCTCTTTCCCCACCGTAAAAAAAAAAAAAAAAGAAAAAAAAGAAAATCTCCCACACCTGAAGGACCGGCCTCACAAATTATCCAGTTATAATGTTTCTTCGTTTCAGCTGAAACAATGATCCCGGTACATTTTCTTTTAAACTTTGTCTCCCAGTCAGAGTGGCCACCTACTTTGTTGTCCAAATTTCTCGTGCAGCTTGAATCCTACAATGCATAATCTCAGTAGGGTTATCAGTTATGTCATGCATTATAAAGCCTCCAATCAGCGTAGTGGGAAACAACATTTTCATTTAATACCAGGAGAAACAGTGGAAGTCAGCGATTGATACCAACACAATGATGGGAAAAAGTGTCCAGAGGTGCTACTCACATAATCTCACTTTACAACATCTTGAAAATTCAATAGAAAGGACTTTGCTAACAATACCAGAATGACATACCACTGATTATTGTTCCTAAAGCTCTTAACAATAAGAAAGCCCTCTAAATATATCTCAACAAAAAAACATACAACAGTTTGTTTCTTGTCTCTCTCTTTTTTTTTCACAAAGCACATAGTATTAGTCAACAATTGCTCTGTGGTGTAAACCCATAAAGGCTGCTGGCTGGTAATGTTCTGGGAAATGAGCTCTTGAAAGGTCCTTTTTTTCTTTTTTAAACATGCCTAACAATTGTATCTTGAAACAATCCTGGAAGCACAAGGATCTGCAAGCTGCAAGGACCCACTCTAACTTATTTTCTTAAGGCTGAGGAATGAACCAGCCACTCACGCGTTTTCTTCGCACACTTCAGAGTTCAGACATGAGAAGTAATGTTTAGCTCGGAGCAGAAATGAAAACCTTTTTAAGCACCAAGTGTTTCTTGTTAAGCCCCCGGTCTCTGCAGAGTTGGGTGAGTTATCCAAACGACACATGAGCGCTTTTCTGCTTAATCTCAGCAGCCAGAGCCCTCAGTTTAACACGACTTAAAGAAAGGGTTAAAATGCAATTAAGCATACATTAAATACACCAGGACGTTTCCCTTGGAGGTGAAGTTGTAACAGGCATCTTTCCTGCTAAAACCACACTTCAGAGGCTGAGCTAGCAACCACTTAGTAGTCAGTGTCTGCTGCACGAGGGCCCTAAAATAATTCATTGCTCAGCACCTCCCAAAAGCAGCCCCTGCCTCTGGGGCCACTGCTGCTAATACAGAAGCACACATGAAGCCACGTACAGCAATAAATCACTTACTTGCCTTGCAGCATCAGGCCTGCAGCAACATTTCATTTCGACGTTGTTGCACGCCGGTTTCGGTGCGTATGGCCATCCCAAAAGTGGCTGATAAAGATTAAATAATAATTGAAATTCCTTTGATAGCGTTTACACTTAAGAAAGCAAACCCAACCTTTATGTCACGCAGATCTCAGCTGCAGTCACAGCATTTATGGCATTAAACGACCAACGAAAGGTCTTTAAAAATCATTAACTGAAGTAAACATTGAATCTTGTTACAGAGTCAACAACAGAGGTTTTTTTCTGAAGGAAATCAACCTGTCGCACTCGAGGATATCGAGTGAAATATTCACTGGGTTTTCTCTTATTATGGGCTCTTAATCTCTCTGTTTATTATTGAAGTGGTTAATAAGCAATTCCTAAAGCAGATCCAGAAGGTGCGTTTAGCAGCCTGCCTGTCAGCCCACACCATCACCTACCCATGTTTGGCAATCCTAGCTCCATTTCACCTTAAGCACTTATTGGGACCGTTATTTCTGTTCTGTGAACACAGCCGTCAGTTGTGTAGATTCAGTTAAGATCTGTTTGCTGTTGATATATATAAACAGCATTTCCTGGCTATATCTGAAGGAAGAACTTCTGCAAACACTGCAGGATGATTCAGTGGATGGAGTGAGAAATGTGAAAAGCCTTCCTTGAGCATTTTCTGTTTGGCACTGCTTTCCCTGCAGCATCATCCGTGGTGTTTGTTATTGCTCTTCAATAACCCTGCATTTGTTTTAAAAGGTAGACTCATTGGATAACTCACTTGGAGAGTTTTTCCTCTTCCCAGTAAACATTACAGATGGCTTTTAAAGCACATTCTGGTACATTTTTTGGAGCCTGGTACTGAATCAACCGTAAGATCGCCATCGGTTGAATATATCTACACTAAGTTAAACCCTTCGGATTAAGTAAGATCTTGTTTTATCATCCTTTCTCTAATATGTAAGTACAGTCCTAATTAGGGGTCCTCCTCCGTACACTACTCTGAGTGATGTAACAGCTGAGTTAGGGGCTGACTCTCCCAAAGGCAGGATTGGAAACACTCCTGGACTTGACATGGTTTCAAACACGGCTTTGCACGTTCTGCAGTTTTTCACTCCTCTCTGATTTTATAGACTTACACTTGCACAGTTTGGGAGATACCATTCCCTGCTCACCCGACAGACGGCAGCAGCTACAGCGGCTGGGAGAAACCCTGGGAATAGGGAGATGCTTTCAAATTAGCCCTGCTTAAAGGTCCCTGTGCTCGTGCCTGAGTGTGTGCACTGCTGTACCAGTGCAGGCAGGTGCATGGCAGAGCTTCTGATGGTGTTTTGTTTTGAACTCAAGCAATAGGAAGCTGTTTGAATAGCCGGAGCCAGAGCATCTCTGCAGTGGGCAGGCAAATACAAAACAAACTGTATTTCATCACTTTGTTGCTTTAAATTTTTAAATTTTCTTGAATTCCTGTTGAGAATTCCCACCTTGACATGACTGGACAGCAGGGCTGATGCTGCCAAACGCTCCTCACTAGGAACCGGGTGCCTTGAGGCTGTGGGGCAAACCATCCCATCTCCTTTAGCTGTATGCATCTTCTCTCTGCCGTCCCGACCATCTGTGCTCCCAAATTCTGACCCGGGAACAAAAAATGTCTGCACTGACAGGAGAGCAGCCACCTGCCCAACAGGAGGACAAGGAGCCCAGCCCGACTCCCTTGGTGATGCTCAGGGCTGGCACGGTGTTTGGCTGGGCACCTTGCCCCAGACCTGCATTGCAGCCCCCCAGCCACTCTGACATGCCTGCAAAAATACGTTCCCCACTGACCGCACAAACAAACACGCACTTCGTGAGCTACATGATTCATCTGTGATCTGAGGTTTAGAGGCAGAGCTTTCTGCACTGTCCAGGAACACGAAGCCTTTATGTAAAAGATTTTCCATTACTTCTTATTTGCGCGTCTTCTTCTCAGAGCTCACCTCAGTCCTTACGGTAAAACTGGCATCAACTTCTTGAAAACAACGGAGGCTTTGGCTGCTGCCACGAATGCTGCGATTCTTCTCCTGAGCCCAGAAATGTGCCCCGTGGGGATGGAGAGGGGTGAAGGACCCTTCCTCCCAGAGCCCTGCTTGTAAGCACAGCATTTCTTGTCTGTATCGACGTATCTAACATGTGAGAAATAAAGTGTGGAAAACTTCTTTCAGCTGCATTTCATGGGCAGGCTCTTTGATCATCTGATGCCTGAGTTTTATTCAGCACACAAGAAAATGGACAAGTTAGGTACGAGCTAGCTGCTGCTAAATGGCTGTCGACGTTGCCAGCAGTCATTAGGCAGCATTTGGCTTTGACCGGGAATACCGTAAAATGGGAGCAAACCCTTCTATCTCCTGCACTGGGGCAGTATTTCACAGCTGCTGCCCCGATGTGCTGCTGCACAGCTAAACCTCAGAGCAAGCTGGGACTGCAAACAGGTAACGAGGCGTTAATGAACTGTGCCTTGCATGTCTGATCGCAGTTTCGTTTACAGACGGTGGTGCGAGGAGGGAATCCTGTGACAGATTTCTCTTAACAGTTGTCTGCGGTTTATTTTTCTTTGCAGAGAAGTGCAGCACCTTCCCAGCCCTAATTGCCGGCTGCTCTCTCGTGGCTGTTTGGGGGAACTGCTGGCGTTCCCTCCTGCGGGTCAAAAGTGGCTTTTTTTCAAAACAAATTACAGTAAAGAGCCAGTTGCCAACTGGAAGTGACCCTGGGCAATTACGCATTCCCCAGTAAGAGGATTTCCAACTGTTTTCAGGGTTCTTTACAGCCGAGTACACAAGCTCTGGGCTACCGCAGCTCCTTGTTGGCCGGTACTGGGGAGCAAATTCATTTTTTTTGCCTATCCGCTGCCTGTTTGAGGAGCCAAGAAACAGGCAGGAGCTAAGGCACTTCTGCCTGCTCGCCTTGCTGGGCAGACAGCAGCAGCGATGTACTCGTGATGCTCCCAGGCACTGGCAGCAAGATTTGCTTAATTAACTGGTAGCGACTATCCCAATTTGGAAATCCTGCCTTGCAATTCTTTTCAATTACGCCAAGTATAAGAAACAGAGCATGCATTTGTACGTGGAGCATTATACACGAGCCAGACCTGAGCAGTGCAGAAAGGCTGTCTTGATTCATTGCACTCATATGATTTTGGCTGCAGTAAATTCACTCTCCCGCTACAGCATGCAATTTGAGGGTTTATTGAATACTGGCACAAACAGAAGGAATCATCAAAGTCTAGATAATTGCAGGCTTTTTTTCCTTCCACTGTCATTGCTTTACCAGCTATTGTCTCACTGTTTGGGAAAGCACGGCCAAATACCTCTCATAAGGAATAAAATATTAAACAAGTAAATTTTATTCCTTCTTCTATTTCTTTTCCTTGTGGTAGGACTTACTCTTATGTGCTGTCCTTTACAGCCTCCAGGAAGTTTTTGGTTTCTTCTCCTATTTCAGTATTCCTTTCTTCATCTTTGCCTCTGAAAAATGTTACACAAGATCTGGTCCTCCGTTTTTTTTCCTTTTCTTTTTTTTTTTTTTTTTTTTTTTTGTTAGCACCAAAACTCTTGGCCCCTTTAAGTTACAGACAGAAATCTAACACCTCTTCTTCAGCAGAAGGAGTTTGCTTTTTATGACCATCATAGCGGCCTGTGAAATCACTGGGAAAGCTTTCTGCTCACCCCAGTGAGCAGCAGGCTGACAGACAGGAGAGTGCCTTCCCTCTCAGCCCTCGCCTACCATTTGTCTTCCCTGCAATCCCCACACTTCAGTTCCCCTCAAAATCACTGGGAGATCATTGGCCATTGCAGAAAAGACAACTGCTCCATCAGAGTGGAAATCTGAGCTTGCACATATGTTTGAAGTTAAGGTCTTCTTCCCAGAAATGCTTTGTGAAGCTCTTCTCCAGGCAAGCCTTTTCCAGTAAGATAGTGTCTCCTTGCCTGATATTTTGCTTAGTCTCATTTTCTTTTATCTTCCTTGTCGAACTTAAATGTCGCCATTCACTGCTAGCAGATGTGGTTTGGGATTCCTACATTCTTTTATGCCTTTATTTCAGAGCTTTCATCACAGCTTCTCTTTCAGCTAGGTGAATCAAAGGCCTTTCCATAGTCCAGTCAATGCAAGCTATACATGATGGCTTGTTTTATTTGGCAATCTTCTCCAGTATGTGATTCATTGTCTGCAGGTGATTCATAGTTAGGAAATTACTTCTGAACCCTGCCAGTGCTTGTGGTTGATTAAAGTTCAGAAGTCCCTGTAGTCTGTTCACCAGTGCTTTTTTGTCAACTCAAATATTTGTGTGCAGTAAAGAACAGTAAAAAGTGGATGTGCTATTGACATGAGCAATTTACTTGAATGCTTGCATCTTTAGAAAGTTCTACCAGAATCTCTAGAACTGGCATGAAACTGTTTCACAATGTCTGACTAAATGAATCACGTTTTACAAATAAATATCTGTCAAATTGTTCAATTACTTGAGATCCAGTCATTAAGCAATAAAATAAAGCAGTAAATAGGAGACATCTGCTGCAAAGTGCTACAGAAACATAAGCATCTTTCTCAAGTTACCTCCTTTGCATTTTGGTATAATGATTCACCAAAAATGTCTTACCCAAGGCAATCAAATGTCAGAAAATTGTCCCCCGCCAAACAATATAGGCACAGCTTGCTATCTTACCCAAAGCAAATAGAGCTGAACGTCTTGGTGGAGCCTACCTAGGAACAAAGATCAGTCGGCGTGCTGCAGTGCTATTAGGTGAGATCAGATAGTTCGGATTGCTGAAACCTGAAAAGAAAAATAATACTGGAAGTCATTCCTTCTGATCTTGAATTAATTTTTTAAAGATGTAAATGCCCCCCCTCCTTTGAAAGATAATATTTCCCATAACGGCTTAGAGAGAACCCAACCTCCTCTTCAGAAGACTGCTGTGCTTTACATCAGAGGTGCTCGTAGCAATAACATTAATATTCAGGGCATGGATGGTTGAAGAGTTTAAACACCGAGTCTCTAAAGACTGCCTGGTCAAATCCACCGCAGCAGTAACTGAATACTGAAGTTTGGTAACTCAGAGGTGGCTGCTGCCAGACCGAAAGGGATAACAGCTTGTTCCCATCAGGCACATCTCTGCATCAAGTCTGCCTCATTCCCCAGAAGGACAATGGGTGTTTTTGGCAGCACCAGCCCTCAGTGATGATGCAGAAAGTATTTTTTCCAAGAATACAAATTCATTAAAATATTTTTGGAAATGCATCTCCAGATAACAGAAAAAATTAAAGAACTGTAGCCTTTTCCATTGGCTTTCAGGAAGCTCAAACTCATTGCTTCATCTGGAGTATCACTTTGCAGGCACTGCTTGATTCATGTTTCTTTGAAAAAGAAAATATTTTCTAAACTTATCTTGATAGTTACAGAATTTCCTGTCAAAGATACATTTTTCCTGCCAAAAGATTCCTACCATGCTGAAGAAGTACTTCAAAAAACTGTAGCACTGGAATGGCGCTTGCATATTTTACTTGTAATGGAGCGTATTACAAATATAAATGGAAAGAATGGTCAAGTATCCAAATCTGCATCATCACGGAGGTATCGGTTTCTTTCAGATCTCTGAGTACAACATTTCAGCACCAGCTCCGTCTAGTTAATGGCTCCTAGTTAATGGTTAAAATTGGAATTGCACAACTTAAACCAAGGCAGTGCAAAAGTTTCTGTGTATATGTCAGAATTCTTTTCTAAACAGAATTGCTGTTACTTCTCCATGCCTCAGGTTGGGACAGTTTCTCTGCACATACCTGCACTCAGATATAAAAATGTATTCAGCAATCTTGGTTATTTCCATATCCTTCTCACACCTCTCTCTGAAAAGACAGGAATGCTCCCACGTAGGTGATGATTTCCAAAAGCCATCAGTTCCTTTCCATCAGTTGCCATTTGTGTTTTCAACTCTTGCTGGCTCAGCTAAACTTCAGCTTGCAGTGCGTGCTGAGATATGGCTGCTTTTATAAAAACTCCTGCAAACAACAACAACGAGCTTTTTTTTTTTTTCTGTCTTTTTTTTTCCTTTCTTTCTTTTAAACACAGTGCTCAACATTGAATTCCTGCTTCATTTTGCCAAAGGTATTTGGCTTGGTCACTCGGCTGCTCTGATAGCTGAGATATCAGCAAGCTTCGCCTTTCTGTAACATGTGCTTTTTATTTTAGGCTATGCAAAAACTATGTCATGACACCAGGGAAAATATATCCTCCCACGTCCTGGGAAAAAAAGGATGGTAGTTGATTCAAATTGGTATCCACTCTTCCGTGACATCAAGTGCATACACATCTAGCTGATAAACATATTTATCTGCAGTGTTTCTCTATGGCTCAAACACCAAGAGAAGCATGAAATCCACCATGAGTAGTAGATGGATCTCCACAAGGAACCATAACTCCGGCTCATTGACTTTATTTCTAGGTGTTCTTTTTTTTTTAAGTAGGACTCAAAAGACAAAGCAAGTGCACCAATAAAACAAAAGACCTCTGTGATTTTGCCTCTATTTCTCTGAAATAGAGTTACTGTAAAACCCCAGTCTAACTAGTTATAACATAGGGATGCAGCCTCATCACACACTAGGTAGAGAGAGAGGAGGTGGAAAGATGATTTTCTGAAACAAAAGCTCATGATTGCATGCCATGCTCAATTACATGCAACAGGAGAGTCAGACTGCGTGTGCGGACCAACACCACCAATGTCCACTTGCGTCCTGGCTGCTGGCTTTCCAAAGGCAGTGATGGCAACTGCAGGAGGAACTGGCCGTTCTCACTAGCGCATTTCTAGGACCTGTAAAATAATTTTATGACAGTGACCCCAACCCACTAGAGTGGTGGGATCCCTTCTGAGAGCCCTGGAGATGCTTCTTCGAAACAACAGCTCTTCAGAAACATTTACAAATGTTGCCCCATCTGTAAACACGAGAAACATCCCTAATATAAACAGCGTCCCTCGCTCTGCAAGTGAGAGGAGAAATGAACAGGAAGCAGTGCACTAGAAGGAGGAATAAATCAACGACAGACTTTTATGAAACAAGACATCTTGGTCCTTATGCATATACTCACACACCAAAATCACTTATTAACTCCACATGGATCAAGCAAACTCTTTGGAAAAGAGAGCCTAAAAAGATGAAGAACATGAAAGGAGCATCTAGAAACAGATGGGACATAACGTTTTCAATAAACCCTAACATAGATGGGAATCTCACATAGCAGCAGCTAAACTACCTCGTGCTGTGAGCCCATCAAATTTCACAAGCTTAACAACATTGGTCTGAATCTATACATGTGGATGAGAGTTTGCAGAGGATAAATCTCGCATGTTATTCAAAGCTGATGAGCTGTGTGGTTCAGCAGTAGGGATGCTCCCCATAGGTTAATACAAGGTGCTCATGTAGCACAGCACTGGAAGGAGCAGCTTCTCAGTGTGATTCGAGAGCAGGGCTATCATCATTCATCAGTGCAACTTGCCTGGTTTATGACTGATTTACCCATCTGCCAATTTTCCATTCCCTTTCTCTGAACTTTGACTGGGCCAAAATTTTTTGTTCCGTGCCTCAATCTGGGCCTTAATTTTAAATTAAAAAAGAAAAAAAATAAAAATAAAAAATCCCCAAACTCTGGTAATATTCTGTAGTTACTATTTTCATTATAGAAAGACCAACAAGCCCCAAAATAAGACTGGAGCCAATATACTCAGCTCTGCACAAATGGAGTGTAGTACTCCTTCCCTTGAATTCTCTGCAGCCAAAATATGCAGACAGGACCAGAAGTTCAAAACACAGGTAAAGAGCAATACAGATAATAAAACTCTCATTCCCAGTTCCTTGTATACTGCCCAAGCTATCCATTCATCCAAGTCCTCCTAATGCCTGCTAATAACTATCGAGGGTTAGTTTTTACTTGAGAGCTACTGTAGTACTGAGGAATACATGAGTTCCCTATGACAAAGATGAGAAACATTCTTCACTGAGGAGAGAAAGATGCCCCAAGGGATGATCATATTTCCCATTAAAAACCTTTTGTGTATCTTCTGATGTAACTGAACATTAATAGTCACCAATTAAACCTGACAAAACAGATGATAATAATCTATAGATATCTTTAATAAGCAACAGTGCCTACAACGTAATTACCTTAATCACATTTTCCCTTACTGCAAGGCAGGCAGTTCATAACCAACCACCCCACCTACCTCCTCCAAGTGTTTGATACAAAGCACCTTCACAAAAAAACCCTTCACTTTGCAAGGAAGCTCTGTTTGTTTGCGCATTAAGAAAGGAAAATTGTATCCATAGTCAGATCACTTTGTTATTATTTACAATGGAATGGGGCTCCCTGGGAACATTATCTCCTCACAAGGTGCTTGCTGCCAGTGCTGGGCCAGAAGTGCATAGCATGTAAGTCAGGACAGGACATGCAATCAAGGCCAGGCATTGAACAATCTTCTAGAGGGAGGTGTCCCTGCCTACAGCAGGTTGGAACTAGGTGATCTTAAATGTCCCTCCCAACCCAAACCATTCTATGACTCCATGATGCATCCTCTGCATCTGAGGCATTGGAGTGAAATCCTGGCAGGTGTGACAGACTGGGTCAGCCCTGCCTTACCATGCCCAACATTTATGGAAGAGAAGAGCACAGTGACAGGTATGGCCACCCTGCTCGAAAATCTTGGTGGGACTGTTCTTGCCACCCTGCATCCTTCTGGGAAACAAGGTTATGTTGATGACTGATCGTCTTTTACCGCGATTCCCTGGAGTCCTGACCTATTTAGGAAGGAAAGGGTGATGCCAAAGCAAAGAGCCCCCAATTCAAAGCACATCTGAGCTGCTGTCATAAGCAATCACCAGTAGAGCTGGTGCCTGGACCACTGTGCTGCCTCCATGGACAGAATTTGGGAAGCAGCTTGGCTAAGTGCACGGAGTCCTGCAGTACACAGTCATTTACAACAAGCTTTTGGGAGAAAGAACAGAAATTATTTGTTCCCCATTTCTGAAACCACATACCAGTCAGAAGCAAGGATGCTTTTGAAAATAGATGGCACAGTGAGAATAGTTCAACAAGGAAATCTTTCTTTCTATTATTACTCTCCTAATCAAAGTATTAGCAGGACTTAAGATTATGCCTTCCACTATTGTTACTACAACTGCTGTTTCTATCCAGCCTATAAATATTGTTTTTTTTTGGGGGGGGAGAGTTAAGAGTCTTTCGTAGGAAATAAATACAATTATCTTCTTTTTACTATTGGAGAAACAGAGACAGAGAGCAAAGACTTCAGATCTTCCCAAGAACCTGGTCTGTGAAATGTCCATGCTGGATAACCACAGTGCTCAGAAAAAAACAAATGACACGGGATCTAAGAAAGCCTCAACTGTTTTATAGACACATTTACGCGTATCAGAACATTTCATCTCAGGCAGCTGACACTGCAGGTAGCTGCTAATTAAAATCTGGTGTGCTGTAGCTACTGTCTTTAAAATTCTGGCCAGCACATGTTTTATTTCTCTTCATATTTTCTTGTTGTTTTAGTTTCTGAGCTCATCTGAAGCTATTTTCAAAAGGCAGGTTTATGTTTAAAGATTGAGTTTAATAAGCTTGTACAATATATAAAGAGATTACAATTTATTATTTAAAAAGTTTCCTGACAAGATGTCTACAAGAAACATGACCCAAACCACACCGCCTTGTAATAATACCTCTTAAAAATTCCTGACCTCCCACTAAACACTCCTGCAGACTTCCCTGCTTCAGTCCTCGCTGAATATCTCATATATGTCCCCTATAACATTACACAGGAGGAAATGAAACGGGAAAGCCATCAGCTCAGACAGACACAAAAATGCTTCCAGGTCGGTCTGCTATCTGCCAGCCACCTTCCTGACTGGGGCTCACTGACCCGAGCCAGAGCAACTGCACAATCACATCATACCAGCAACGGTGTTAGCTGCGAGTAGTGGCCAAGCACCGGCAGCATGGCAGCCTGTGGGTGACCTGCAGAGATACGGGTCAAGCAAAGACACCTAAAGCATGGTGCCCAGGACCATGGCCAGGTGACTTTTGAAGGTCTCTAAGAGGCAGAACCCACAGCCCCTCTGGGCAACCCATGCCAGTGCTCAGTCACCCAGACACTAAAGAAATAATTCAGATCCTCGATCACAACCTTGTGTGTTTCTGTTTGAACACAAAGCCTCTTGTCCTATCATTGGGCACCACTAACAATAATCACAGACCAGAATCATAGAATGGTTTGGGTTGGAATGGACCTAGTTCCAAACTCGTGCCACGGGCAGGGACACCTCAAACTGGATGAGGTTCAAAGCCCCATTCAACCTGGCCTTGAACACTTCCAGGGACTGGACATCCACAGATTCTGCCTGTGCCAGGGCCTCATCTCCAAGAGGATGGAAAAGAGCCTGGCTTTGCTTTCTTTGCATCCCCCCTTCAAATTGCCACCACTGCTGGCCCTGGTTTTCCAGCCTACACAAATCTGAGGTGCTGAGTCTATGCCCTGACCACAACCAGCACAGAGCTGCAAGTATGCAGAGCTGGAACCAGGCGAGATCTGGTGGGGAAATAGGGATGGAAACAATGCTGGACAGGGCAAGCTGCTTCCCAGCCTCCAGAGATTACAACCTGTACACACAGCCAGCCTTGGTGCACCATGACTGCTGATCATGGGCTGGTGGTTCATGTCCCACCTCAGGTTCTCACGTGAGCTTTCTTGGCCCCGTGGGTCTCACATTAGCTAAAAGAGACTTGCTTTTCTAGCTGGAGAAGAGCCTTTACCTATTTTTTATTTTTATTTTTTTAAATTCCTCACAGTAGGATTTTGCAATCTTAACATTGTTGCTGCGAAGGGACAGCTTGTCCCACAGCATGCCAACAGCCATTCATGATCATTAATAGGTAAAATCTACTCCGGGATTTTTAAAGCTTTTAAGCAAGACAGTGTCTAGACTGGTATTTAGTGGCAATACAATTAAATCATACTGAAAAAAGAAAAAGAAAGAGAGATGAAATTATTTTAATTACTTTTTGAAGCCGCTTCTCTCCTGCAGAAATCAGGACTTGATGTGATTTAAATCAGTGCAAATCAGGTGTTACTCACTGACTCTGCAACAGCGTAAAGATTAAAGGGATCACACTGTCAGCCTATAAGCCTACCTAAAGCCTGGTCTATGTTACAGCTATATTTGTAATAAATTATTTTATGTGCTTTTTTTTCCTTTTTTTTTTTGATACAGCACTTGCCAAAGCAGTGCCACAGCACCATGCAGTGACTCAGGAATTCATGTGATGTGCCCTAGGTGCAAATTCCATGCTTAAAGCCCCCCAGGGACTCATGGACATGCTTTTTCTGCCTGTTCTCAACAGGCATCTCGTCCCCTGAAGTACCACCCTGCCTGCTGACCCCCAGCAGGGAGTAGAGGCCAACCACAGCTGTGCTGAAGGCAGATGCCAACAGGCTCTCACCAGGCGGCTGAGGCCCATTTGATGGGCACCAACCCAGGGACTATTTCACAACTGAAATGGACCCAGCCTGGATATGGAGAGGGCTGCTCCTTCTATCTATCCCCTATATTGTCACATTTATTGTTTCCCCTTTATCCTGGGGTGGATGGTCCAATGGCATTGATTCACTCCTTGGGCTTTTGTGGCCCTCCGCATCAGATGCATCTCCAATGCTTAATACTCTTCCCTTAGATAATTAAACCTTCATTTGTTGCTTCCTTGCAACTCCAGTTTTTCAAAATTATACACTTTTTTTTTCCTGTTAGGTTAGGATCTCTTCCAACTTCCAATCCCCAATTTAGATTACATGCTCAGAAACTAACTCCAAACATTTACTGCGTTTGAAGGTCACAGTGCTATTGATTGATTTCCAGTTATAATGTATGTTGTCCTAACATGAGTTAAAAACATTCTGGGCTAAATCCAAAAATGCTGGGATCAAAGCATCTGGACTTGCTGCTTTCATGTTTGGCACTTAAAGGGGCTGGCAGTCACCAATGTGGTCTTGGCTGGGCTATAGTTGTTTTCATTCTCTGATGTGAAACAGTTGGGAATCACAGACCCTCCAACAGTTATAGTGGACTAAATAAAAATTGGCTTAATAACCTGCCAAGCATTTGAAAGTGCCAGTCTCCACAGTTTTTCACAACTTATTGGCCATGGCATGTTTTTCTTTTCATTTCTCTCTCTCTTTTTTTTCTCTCTTTTCTTCTTCACTTTTTAAAAAAGAAATAATTTTCTATAAATTACGCTTTTCAAGTTGGGCATTTGAAATAGGTAAACTCTTCATCTCATCAGACTCAATTTGTCATCTTTGATCTGAGTTCACTCATTCCTTTGGCTGCGCCATCTGATTTTTTAATTTTTGAAAAAAAAATATATATATATATATAAATATATATATATATATAAACATTTTTCCTATCTAACTTATCACATAGGAAAATAAACAAAGTCCTATTTCTTGGCTGGCCTGCCTTAAAGATATCCTAGTAATGCATCTGCACATCAGCTTTTCACTTTCAAATGCACTTTAAGCAGATTATTCCTCAAGTTTTTCATTAGTCTCCCTAGAAGTCTTCTATTTATATTTGTTGTTTATAAAATAGTATCCAGAGGCCATTGTGCAATGTGCTGCACATAGTCAAAAGCCATCAAGCTTTCAAGACAAACAATGGAAATACTTTGCAGATGGGAGCTACTTTACAGATGGTGTACGGGGGCAGGAGAGCCATGAAGGTTGGAGAAAGAAAGAAATATGGCTGTTGGCCATGGTTACAAAAGAAGCCAGTGGCAAAGCTAGGCACTTAACCCATGTTCCCAACCAATTGCTTCCCCATAAATTAATTTTTCTCTCAACTTTACAGTCTCACTGTAATTGTTAGACTGTTCCTTCACGTTTCTAAAAAATGAAGCACTTGTAATAGTGTGCAAAATCTAATTATTCATGCATTTCACACTTTTTTTTGTTTTTGTTTTTCAGTCATTTTGGTTAATTTCATTGAAATTCACATTGGCTTTGGGAACAAAGCTCTGGAGAGGCCTTAGCAGTTGCCCAACGTGGGGCCAGGCTGTCAGCAGTGACACACTTGGGCAGTGCCAGAAAGGTCAGTGCCTCCAGAATGAAAGAGTAGCTCCCATTATTTCCAGCTGGGCAATGGCATTTTGTTGCACATTAGGTTGGGCTTTACGCTCAGGCAGGTCTTAGTGTAGCCTATCGGTCAGAGAGAACAATGCTACCCCTCTTGCTTCCCACTCTTGACAGCTAATCCACAGCAAAACTGGATTTATTATGACCCCAACAGCAGTACAGCCTTGCACTATACCTCAGTGTTCACAATTGATGTGATAAATGTTCTTCCCTCAATCCCTGGATGGCAGCCTTACGCCAAGCTGCAGACTTTTAGCAAACATCTCCAGAGGGACCGTGCCCTGTGAAAAACCACCTTAGCTGCCCAAATTACAACCACGATTCCTTGAATTCATGCAACAAATACGGTACCAATATCAATTAAGTGAAAAGGAACCTCTCAGCTCTTGACCTCTGAATGAAAAGTTGGGGTATGACCAAGGCTGAGCAGTGATTAAGTTATCACACCCTCATGGCACAAGCCACTGCTGTAGGTACAACTAGTAGCTAGCAAACAGCTTTAAAATGCACATAACTCAGCCTTGTCATCCCCTGTGCTTTGCATCTGATAAGAAGTTAGGTCTGCTGATGCAAAAATAGGAGTTTGGTTCTGCAGTGCTGAACAGTCTGTCTTTTCATAGCTGTGCATGGCCTTCTTTTCTTACAGTCCCCCTGCAATTTGTTTTCTTATTTTTGTGCTAGTCCCACGTTCAAGGACACCCACTTACCTCCGAGCTGTACTGCCCCACTGATGGCATCCAGCAGAGCTGCAATCAGTGTCCATGGCTTGAATTTTGCTATTTCTAGAGGGGACAGAGTTATTTTTAAGCAGCTCTTTCCCAAGGCCTTTGTGAACCTTCCAATCACTTCTGGGAGGGTAATACTCGGACTGAAGAGAATAAAAGCAACTAGAAGTAAAATGTTATAGAGACAGAAAGGACATGAGGGATGAAGTGTTTAAGTAAAGGGATGATTTCAGTTCTGGCACCTCTGGCAGTGCTAAATATCTCTCTGAGACTCATAATAAAGGAAAACTGAACCTACAGCTAAGAAAACTGACGTTCAACACACACACACAGAAACATATTTACTATTAATATGTAGTCTAGAGACATTTAAAAGTAAGATTACTTTACAGTAAAATGAAAATAAATTTGGCCTGTAAAGGATTTTAAGGACTTTTTTTTTGTGCTCAGGTGAAACATTATCAATTGGTGCTGTGTGTGGCTATATTTCTATATTTATGCACTTTGCTTTTCATATCACCATTAGGAAACCCCATGCACATTCTTTCCATGTAAAATAATTTTGTAAAATAACTTAGTCCAACAGTTACACCTAGTCTGAGTATCAATTTTTTTTTTTTTTTAATGTTTTGATTATAAGTGAGTAAATGAGCATATGTGCAATTATATTTTGGGTGCAATAGCTTTAGCCGGCACATTTTGGCATTTTATTTTATTAGCTAAAAGCTCACATATGGTTTCCATGTTTCCAATCTGGCTTTAAGGATGCAATGGCTGAATTAAGCAATGGTTCTCCTCGCTCCAATTCCCTTAGATATACTTAAAAAATCCATTCAGATTATAAAAAAAGTAAATTAAGGTTTATAATATTCAGAAGGTGGCCCATGGTAGTGACTAATACAGCGCTATCTTGTAAGTGCCCTTGCACCCTGCAGAAACTGTTAAAAGACGTTTCACAGTTTAAAATATTAAATCACTTCTACGATTCTGTGGGGCAGAGTCATGCCTGGATGCCAATTTTTTTCTTTTAAGAACAATGATGCCGTTGTATCAGCATAGGCACCACCAGATACCTGGTTACCTCACGTGGCCACTGGGACTCGCAGGTCCTGCAGCACCCAATGTTGGACCGGGTGGGATTTGGGAACAACTTGGAGAATAACAGCACTGAGCTATCAAGCTTAGTAAGTCCAAAGAGAATTAAAAAGATGCTTCTTTTTTTCACATGGGAGACATGGTAGCTGTCTCCTAACACAAAAAACCTGGTTATGAAAAGAGCAATGATCAACTCTGCATCTCGTGGGGAGAGAAATCACTTGCATTTTCAGCAGAGGTGCTGTGGTTTGGATGTTAGGCAAAGCTTCCTAACTGCAAAGGTCGTGAAGCACTTAATGAAAAAAGTGGAGTTAGTGAGTCCCTTGAGAAGAGGTTTTCAATAACAGTGAAGGCAAACACATGTCAGGGATGGTCTTGGCATCAACACAGCAGCTTGACTATGTGACCTCCCAAAGTCCCAGCCAACCTCACATTTCTGTGAGCTCATGAAAATCCATCAAGCATGTCTGGAAGAACAAGAGTGCAGGACTCCTCTACTGCACTGATACAAAAGAAAATCAGAGTCAGAATATTCTTCGTGCATATTCTTCTTCATGGTACAAACATCCAAATTCCCAAATTTCTGAGCTTCCTAATTCACTTTGTCCCAGCACACTTCTGCTGAAGAACAACTTCAACATGAGGGGACAAGAACGTCCTCCCACTGAGCACCTGTGTTTGGCGCTGAATGTAGGTGTGACTTTTGGGGATTTTTCAGAGCCACCTTCTGAACACAGCTGCTCTATTTTATGTGAGATGTTCAGAGATTGAATTACTGTGATCAAATCTGCATCGCATCTCACAGACAAGAAAAAATGAGTACGTGGATAGTGGGCTCTAAATTCTATGTTTTATCATTGCAGGGTGGAGAAAAGTGGTCTCCTCTTTCAGTATTTACCTGACTGTCTATTGGCTGGTAAGTATTCTGCATAATTAAAGACTAAAACATCGGAAATAGAGGTTTGCTTCTACAGAATCTTCAAGTTTCCAACTAAATCCATCCTAATTTAGCAAAACAAGCAAGTTCAAACGTAAATCATGTACTTACGTACACTTAAGTATAGGATTCGACAGTTTGCTGAGTAGGGTTCCTACATTACTAAGTCACTGGCTGCTAGTCTTGGCTCTATTTTCAGCTAAATCAAAATGGGAAAAGGTTTCCATACTGGGATTAAGCCAAAATCTTCAAGCTTTTTTTTCTCTCCCTTCCTCTCTTCCTCCTCCCTCCCTGTCTGTCTACCCCCACTCTGCAGCTGAACAAGATAGATGCTTGACAACTGTTTCTATCTTGCTAATAGCCTGGAATTTAGGTCTTTGGGTGTGGAAAATTCAAGATCAAATCTCTGCTCTGATGCATTCAGTGTAGGTTTGTAATTCCAGTTCTTGCTCATTTGAGATATGCTGACCAAGGCACTACTTAAAGCAGCAGCATGCTTGTGATTTGGGTACATCATGGACTGAAAAAAACTCTAAAGATTCAGATGATATTTTAGGGAGTAGCCAACATTTTTTTCCAGCTCTTCAGAGATATCAAACTCCCGTAAGTCTGCTTGGAGTCGTGGAGAAGAAGATGACCTCATCTTTTCTGAAAATCAGCTTTACTTTGCATGTTTGAGAACAGAATCACTGTCTGCAATCTCTTAAAAAAAATGCAGACCTTGGAAGCCTTTTCTTTTTAGTACCCGTGAAATGAAATAATAAAAACATTGAGAGCTTGGAGAACAAGTGAATATTGTGTTGAAAATTCCATGTAGTGCCTGGAATGGTCCACACGAACATGTGATCTGCAAGATCAAGAGATGCTTCAGCCCTTCTGCTGACACTTGAAAAAACCATTACAAGTCTTATGGAGGAAAACAAAGTAATGGAAACATCCGCTTAAAAGGAACTTTTCCAATCACTGGTACTCCATTCATTATATGCCTGAGTGGTTCCAGAGACAACAGAAAACTATGCATTGTTGCAATGCCAAGAACAAGAGAGGCAATACGGATGTTGTGTTGCTTCTCAGTCATGGCAATCTGAACGTTTTCATACCCTCTCCATTTTGCCCAGCTGAAGTCATCAGGCAGGAGGTTGGTGCCACTGTCTCACTTGTGCCCAAGTGTGGGGCTGAGCCAGGGCAGTGGAAACATTCTGGGGACCTGCCCAGACAGATGCAGGTTGGGCTACAGGGCTACACCGGAGCTGTGGCTGCCTACGACAGCTACAGAAGGCATTGGCTCAAAAGCAGGCATACTGGGCAGGATTTCTGCCTGATGTTTTGTCAAGCTAAAAAGCTTTTACAAGAATTAGAGCATTTTATGGGAGGTAAAAACACAGCAGTCATTTAATTAACAGTACCTCAAAGTCTTTCCTGTAGAGAACTGCATGGCCAAAGTTTTCCCAGACCCACTGTGATAACCTTATTAAACTTTGGACAATATTACTTAATCTTTGCTCTGTAAGCCAGACTTCAGCTATTTCCCCAGTGTCACTGCAGTGTGGCAGTTGCCTACATTACAGTCCAGACTCTCCAGCAATGCGGATATTTGAAAATGTCACCATCTGTTACAGGTATCTCGAGTGCACTTTCAAAAACCTAATCCCAAGACCCAGTAAGACACACACCATAATGTAGTGCTCTGGCCTTTTTCAGAGGGAGAAGCAACAGCTGTTAATGAGAATTGCTTCCAGTCTATATCTAGCGGAGAAGAGGGCAGGCTCTTTCCAAATAGAAGCCGGGGGACTTCTGCTCAAAACAGTCTTTGCTGCACCAAGTAAGGAAGTAACAATTCTGCATCATCTGCATTACCTACACTGAGACAAATGGGCCAAAGGTCCACAGCGAGGAGTAGCTGCCACAATCCAATATGAAGTCTACCTCTATCCGCTGGAGTCATCAACTTCTGTTGAGTTTTGACCACTTCAGAATGGGTTAAAAAATGGGTACATGTGATGACATTGTGTAATTTGTATTTTTTTGGCTCTATGTGCAGTCTAAACTAATGATCTTGGCTGATACAGGCTCTTTTTGATCTTTCCTTTCGGCCTCTTATAAGTTAAACTTACCCAGAACTTTATGACAAGGATACACATCCACTTAGTGCCAGTCGGTGTAGATTAGCATTTGCAAGGACTATTTTTGTCGTGCTATTTTGCATCTTGGTACAGTTCTCTACATCTCTTAAATGTAAAAGTAAACAAACACCCCTACATCTGGGACCAGATTTTCAAGTGAAGCTCGGAACCAGATATTTTTCCTTCCCTGAGTGCTCAGCACCCACAGCGGGGCCAGATTTTAAAGCCAGTTCAGCTAAACCAGGGCCAGGTTTCCACAGAAACACGGAGAACCAGAGGCTGCCATTGAGACAAATATGCACGGAATCATCATTTAACTCATCCTCCCACCCAGGAACGAGAATATGACACAGTACTGCAGCAATAACAATATCAGCTATTGATAACAACACCAACAACCCTATGACAGGCGCCTAAACAGCTGGGAGGAATGTTGGCTGTGGAGGGCAATTGCTCAAGTCCCCAGTGAAGACCTGAGTGTTTGCTTATGCTCTCGCTTGGCAAGACACAGCGCTATCAAGATGCTATTTAGTGTTTGAGTAAGATTATCATTTCTGACATGCCACTGATTCCTTGAAACATAAGAAAGCCATTGGGAAGGGAGATATGCTTTTGCTAACTGCTCTTCCTTGCCGATTTACTGGGCCTAAGCCTGATTTATGAAGTGTAGCACTGGACAGGATGTTGCCAGTTGAGGTTGTATATAGTATGTCAGTTGCAGAATTTACAGACGACCTAAGTCCTGTAGGGAAATGGCTCTGCACTGAATAGAGGATGATCTGAGCAGGTGTTTTCCATCTCCAGCTTCTATGGCAAATTGAGTCTTTCAGTCTGATGACTGCCAAGTGCACATTTAATTGGATAGGAGAGCTAGTTGGGTGAACAAAGCTGGGAAGTCCTGCCTCTAGCCATACAAACAGCCTGATTAATTTCTTTTTGCTATAATCCCTCCTGTTTTGCATTTTCTTTCCACAAACATCCAAATTCATGGAAAAGCAATTCCACAGGCTCATGCAAAAAAGTTACTGGAAACTGTTTTTGCACATAAAAAGTCTTGTATGAAAGCACCAGGTGATAAGTGGCACAGTTGGGTACCTGAGCAACATCCGGATATCAAACCCAGGAGACGTGAATGGTCACATCAAAAAATACCACTTGTGAAATCAGTAAGAAAAAAGAATATTATGGAATAATGATTACATAGATCATCTGCCTGGTAAGGAATGACATGGCATGTCAGGAACAGCATCCATTATGGTAACCGTTATGCGTAATGTATCTTTTTTAAGGCTTTCTTTTTTTTTTTTTTTTTCTCTCCAGTATCATAAAGCAAAACCACCACTTACTTGCTCACTGCACGTAAAGATCTGCAAGTTTAAAAATCCTTCCTCCTCGGTTCAACTGTTCTTCCTCAGAGAGGCTGCAGCAGAGTTGCTCTAAGATGCTTAAGAGGAGGTCAAGAAAAAGCCATTTACCAGGGAAATCTCTCCCACTCTTCAATACAGTTTTGTGACTACCTATGCACACAGTATTCTCTCAGAGGTGAGGTGAATAAACATGTGTCTTTTAAGCAAACATTTATAATGTATTTGATCATGGGGGAAGGACAGTTTCAATTTAGAAATGATGCCAACACTATGTTGACATTTTTTTTTATTCCCAAGCTGCAGTTAAAATGAAAATGTCCAGACAGACATTCAGCCTAAGGCTTGGGAGAGTGTTTCTTTTGGCCAGTTCTACTACAGAATTTCACCTAAAAATGAAATACAAAAGAATGGGGTTGGGGAGAAAATACGAAAGAAAAAACTGTTTGTAGATGAATTATTCTGTGCGAACCCATCCAAAAACATCAATGCAATTGTTCATTAATAATAGACTTGGAAGATAGTTAGAAAAATTTTACTTACTTTGAACTTTCTGAAGGCAAATAGGGTCCTTTAGCCAGCCATGTATTTGTGTACGACCCTCGTGTGGAGCAAATGAACATACACAGCTACCTGCCTCCTTCACCACTCAAAGTTTGAGTGGTTCATTTTCTGGCACTTGGGCTCACCTTGGTGGCAAGTCTGCCCTGGGCAAGGAGCTCTGTCCCTCTTTTTCACCTTTTTGGATTCAGATTTGCAGTTCCCCAGGCCAGAGAGCAGCAGAGGTTAATAGGACAGAGGCAGGAGCTGTGCCCCTGGGCGCTACCTCAGCAGAGTTACTCGCCCCCATTTAAGAGGACCCCTCACATCCTAGAAGTTAAGCAGTGCTTAAAGGCTTTCCTGGCCGGGGACGGAGCAGGGTAATTATCCCCTGTAAGGATCCCTGTCCATGGAGCTGTGAGAAACTTCAAATCCCACTGACTTCACTGGCACTTCAGGGCTCTCAGCACCTTCCAAGATTAATTCCTCAAGCAGGGAGAGGTCTAGAAACATATATATTAGAGCATGTTACATCTTCAGCTGCAGTAGGGCTGTTTCTGGTGAGCTTGACAAAGGACAGATTATATATTACGCCGTACCATAAACTTCAGCAATCTAAGAATTCAGAAAATACCCTGTTCTATTACTCTCCTCACTTTGACATGAAATATTAAACACCGCTTACCAAAGTAACGTTATTGAACACAGATGTCTGCTATCACGTTCAAATTGTTCAAGTCAATCTAGGTTTATATATTTTCCTTACTTAAGTGTTCGTATAAACCAAAGTGTGCCCTGACAGTAATGATTTCACAATATAATATATTCAATTAAGGAGACAAATATGCATTTACATTTTTACTGAACTCTTTTCACGTATTCATCGGCTTCAGCTCCGACTTCTTTTTGACTGTTGTTGGAAAATAAAGGAATAGAAAGGGTGCCACCTACTGAGATACTCAGACATTTTTAAAGGCTGAAAAGTCATGCAAAAAGCCAGTATGCTCATTTCAGATAAAAATAAACAAACATGAAAGCTAAATTCATAAGCTGGTGGGAAGAGAGCCATGGATAATTGTTTCCTTTCATCAGC
Organism: Perdix hodgsoniae; assembly: GCA_035772895.1. NCBI lineage: Eukaryota > Metazoa > Chordata > Aves > Galliformes > Phasianidae > Perdix > Perdix hodgsoniae. Next base: position 5,062,594 of record JAPSGF010000026.1, read on the forward strand.
TCACTTGATGACAAGAGCACTTACCTAAGGTGTAGGAGAAGCCAAATCTTTCTCCCTCTTGTATCTCAGCAGGTTTGAATTCACCTATTACCCCAGAAAACCCAAGCAGAATGAATCAGTCTGTTCACAGTCTGTGAATTTTTTTGGTAAGAAATGTATGTGAAACTCAGCAAATGAGAAGCTAGGAGAGATGCATCATCGGTGCAAACTGTTCTGTGGGACCCGTGTCATTTAGTATCTAGTCACTAATCGGAAATGTAAGCTGTTAAACAGCAGCACATAAACTGCATGCAACAGATGAGATTTAAGCATCTACTGACATCTAAATACCCACTGAGAATGTGCATCAAGCCCGAGGATGATATTTTTAATACACCTAAAGACTCAACAATGAAGACAGGCTCTTAGTACTGGTTTTAAAAGTCAACAGCTTTGATTTTCATGAGCAGAAATCTACCACGCATGTAAAGATCTCTGTAAATGCACATTAAAGGAAGAAGCTCATGTCTCTGATAAATCATGGCTTTGCAGGTAGCATGAACTGATGGTTTTTTGGAGTTAGGAATCAGAACTCTTTGTTCTTTCTGCATGTAGAGGAGAGATGCTACACAATGTCAGGGGAATGGTGTGAAAAGCAGAAGTCAGCCATTTTTCATCCATAATGAAGTGGCCCACATCGGAACTGAAAAAGGATAGTTGCAAAGTGAGAATTCAATGGATGTGCAAACAAACTAGTTTGTGATAGATAATGCTAAGTAAGGAGGTAAGGAGGACCTGGAGTAGATCATTTTTCACTTATGGACAAACATCTCTTCCCCAGCACAAGTTCCCAGAGGATCTCAAATGTGTGCCCAACACAGTTCATTAATCCCTCCCCGCTGAGCACAAGCTTAGCTCTTCTGAGCCCTCACCAGACTTGAAGGTACAGCTTTATCTTGGTCTTTGCAGATGCAGACAGACCATAGGTTTCCAGATGTACTGTGCGCATTTAATGTTTGCCAAATTTTCTGATGTTGGGAACTAGTGTAGCAATAACATACTTGGGAAAATAATTGTGAAATGTTAACAAGTCCTTATTGTTAACAGGTGTTTCTGGCAGAGATTCCTTCAGGGCAACTTGGACAACACACCATAGTTCAGTTGGTAATGGCATTTTTCCCAGGGGGACCTTCAAAGTCTCCTGTGTGGTGCTTTGTATTCCTGGCAGCACAGTCAGGAAGAAACCCAGTTTTCAACATCGTCCTTTATGCCTACTCAAAATAAAACATGCCTTTATCAGCTGCTATGTATTTCACATCTCACATGACTTGGCACGCACTTATCACGTGATTGCTTTAGCTCAGGGCTCTAAAGCACCAGTTATGCATTCAAGATAACATGCACTGTGGATTGGCCCCTTTTTCAGTGCCTGGAGTGTTCAGTGACTGTTCTCTGCTTGCACAGGCTCTCACCAAGATATACACTGAATGAATTTTTCCTGCTGCTATGGTTTGGTGAAATCATTCTTTCCCAAACCTTTATAGACCTGCTGCATTCTTCTCCCAGGGAATCAACCCTGCAATTCTGGTGCACCTCCCTTGTTAGCAAGAAGCTTTAGGATTTACACTGAAGAGTGATTTAAAAAATTTAGGAATTTTTTTTGGGGGGGAGGTAGGAATCAGAAGTAATAGAAAATTGATGGCAAATTCATCATTACAGCATGCTTTTTTTCTTTTTTTTTCTTCTTTTTTTTTTTTTTTAAGTGAAACACTGACTTCAGAGTGCTAATGAATACTCTGGGTGTGTTCAGGGCCAGGTTGGATGGGGCCCCGGGCAGCCTGGTCTAGTATTAAATGTGGAGGTTGGTGGCCCTGTCTGTGGCAGGGGGCTGGAGATTCATGATCCTTGAGGTCCCTTCCAAACCAAGTCATTCTATGATTCTGTGATTCTGTGTAATGGGTTGCCCACAAATCACGTGTCTCCATTATCCCTTGTAGATGAAACTTCATGAATTAAAGGCGCAAGACTATCAAACTAATGTGCAAAAGGAAGAAATTAATGTCCAGGGAAGAAAAAAGCCAGGTGCCACTCCACTGAAGAAAAGCTTTGCAACAAGAAACCAAACCAAAACAACTCTGCCAACACCCTTTTCAATGACATAACGATTTTCCAGGCTCTTGACTTCCACCTTGACTTTTGGAATAATATATGGTGGAGAAAAGAGTCCCACCGGATCAGAGGGGAACCTTTGCTACAACAATAGCAGTGCTGGCAAAATGTCTCCTTTCAACACATTCTTGAGTTTGCATTTTAAGTGGTTTTGCCACATTGGCAGCCAAAAATAACTATTTTCTGATCAAATTCACTAGTTCTTGTAAAAATTTAACATGTTAAATGTGTCTGTGAACAGTTCTAATACTTCTTGATGGTGTCTGGTCAAACTTCTTGCTTTCAGAGGGGGAAAGAGAGTGGGATAGGGCACAGCAAAAGGTTCAAGTAGAGCAGCACCCTGACCACAGCCTTCGTTATCCTGCAGCCATCGAAACCCTTGTTATCCAAGAGTACATCCCATATATAATGTGATGCTTTTATGCTTGCTGTTCTGTACTTCATACATACCCTTAAGGTTAAAGCAATAATTAAGAGCAGATTTCTCATGTGCCTAGTAGAGCAAGGCCAAGATCCACACTGGCTACCACAACATAAATGTCAAATACAAAAGTAAAAAAAAAAAAAGCAAACCAACAGGCAGAAATTGCCCCCGCAGCCTCTGCTCGTACTGATTTTACTCTTTGTTGATGACATACAGAAAGGAATCTCACTGCACATCTTACAAGACATATAAATCATTCAAAACTGGATTCCTGGCTGAAAAAAACGCCAGCTGCAAAAACTGGAGCATTTTCATTAAGCCACTATGAAAGTAATTTATAGCACTCTAAGACTGACAAAATAAGAAAGAAATGACAGGGTGACTTCTTATTAATTAGAATTGGAACAACGGGACAGAATTGGTGCGAACAGTGCAGTATTTCAACTCCAAATGGGGCTCCACTAGAGCAGGAAACATGCACTCACTTAACCCTGGTGCCCCCACATCTTCTGAGCAGCACAGGAATGAGACAAACCTTGAAGTTTCACAGCAGGTTTCCTTCATTCTTCTGGAAGAACTCTGAAGGACTCGTAGGCAGATGTAGAAAACGTCAATGCAGAATCTTCCGCAAATTGGAAACCTGCAAACTTTGTATTACTGCTGCTAAGAGGTCTGTGCAAGCACTGGGGCCATATGAACAGATGGACTTCTGCTGCTTAGGACAAGCAGAGTGGCCTCAGGCAGGACCATCACTGCTCCATTTGGGCAGCCTTTGCTCAGCTGGACCATACCCTGCTACCAATGCTGGTAGGTTGTAGCTTACTACAGTCATTAATTAATCAAAATTTGACCTCTGGGCAGCAGCAGCACTAGCTTGGATCTCTTACATCAAGCAATCACAGCCCTGAAAGTAATTAATTAAATTCTCATCAGGTCTTTGGAGTCACTAGAGGGAGACATGAGAACATGCCTTAAGCCAAGATGTTACATCTGGACTGGAGAAAACACCCTGTAGATGGTGGCATGAAGCATTTTAAAAATGAACTATAATATCTACACCACATGCAGCTTCTCAAGATGTTCTGCTGTCATCAGCTTACTAAAAGATAAAGATTTATTGGGCTATTACTGAGAAGGAAGCTAGATACTGCCAAATGGCATGGACAGTTAAATGACTAGTTGCTGACATCTTTATTCATATATAAAACAACAGAGTTGAACAGTGTTGTTTTTTTTTAACTACATGCTTGAAGAAATCAACAAAGCAGTATCTTATCATACGGAACTTATAAGTCATTTCTAAATCATTCCTGGGTTTTGGACAGTTTGGCTTTTATTGTTATTTTTCTTTCTTACTGTATATACAGAATACCGCACTATCACTCTGTGAACTTTCAGAATGCACTGAAACAAGAGATAATGTTGCTACAGATGGGCTTAACATTTTCTTAAGATGCTGAAGGGACTGCGACAGGGAACAGTGCTTCCAACATCGTAGTCACATTACTCTTATTCCCATTGACATACTTCTACTAAGAGAATACGTGAACTTTTCAAGCAACATCTTTCTTAAAAGCTTATGACGAAGACCAACGCTAGCTTTGCGCAGGTTGGGTGCATTAACTCACCATGTCTACTTTTGATCAGTTCTTAACAGCAGCCACTGGGACTTAGGGTTACTGCAATAACTTCAACAGCTTCTCTAAATGGTTTAAATGTTGCTTCTAATAAAAAAAATAAAATATGGAACACGTTACAAGAATGACTGGACTATCTTTACAACACACGTCAAAAAGATGACAAACCAAATGAAGTTAATTATTCTACTCCTTACTGAAAACTGTATGAAAAATGAAGTAAATCACATACATCAAGGTCCTGCAGTACTGTAGAGCTCAATTTAAGAAGTGTTTTCTCTGAAATTTAAATATAAGCCCAAGTCTGTAAAGCTGTTCTCCCAGGGTCTAACCCTCCACATCTGCCCACTCCTTCTCCAACAGCTTGATATACCGTCACCCCTTTGTTACACATTTTGAATTCAATTTAGCATGCTACTTCCAATTAACCAGCACACACTTACTGCATTATTTGGCATTAAACAGGCCCATGTGTTCCTTTAGCTCCTGCCAATGTGAGAAGACAATACCCTTAAGGTGAACAAGGCTATATGTTCAGAGAGTATTAGGCTCTGGGAAGTGTCCAAGAAGTCTGATGGAAGCCTGCAGGTGTGCGGTTTCAAATGCCTTCAAAGTGCTTAATGCCCAAGTCTTCTAGAAATGTTACACTTCATAACCAGCTTCTTCCAACAAGATTTATGCTCTGTTTTGAATATTTCTTATACTCCGGAGGCTGAGTGCCAGAAACCTCTATTTATCAGGCTCGGTCACAGGACAAGTTGCTCTGGTCGGGGATCTTTATATAAACCCATTTATACATAAGGTCATTACTTATTCCATGCAAACCACTAAAAGCAGATGTGATTTCTGAGTGCTTGCTCCGAATATAAATTAGTTTAATAAATTCTCATCTACAGTGCAATTCTATTGCACTAAGACTGTCAATAAGGAAAAAATGAGCAAATTTATTGACATCTTAACATAAAAAAAGCATCCTTTCACTATGAGATGGGTACAAAAGAAAGTACAGTACAGATTTGGGATATAACCCACATATTCTTTGTAAAAGGCTACAAATCCACAGACATAATTCTGTTATGCATGTGCTTATTAATAGCAATAGAATGAGCAATACATACTCTAAAAGCAGAGAATCCTTCCTTGCAATTGAAAATTGCTTTATAGTCTTAGAATCTAACACTTTGGCCCTGCAAAATAATTCCTGGGCACCACTGCAGCAGTCAGTTGTAGGTCAACACACAGGAAAAGTCCTTCAGGAACCAGGGTTTGACAAGGTTTCCAGCTTAACTACAAAAAAAAAAAAAAAAAAAGAAGAAAGGATGGGATGATGGAGGTTTCTGGTTCCACCAGTTCTTAAGAACTCTTCGAAATTCTGCTCCGATAAAAAAGAAAACTGTAACAGAGACATTGCTTTTTGTCATTGTTAAATCAACAGCATGAAGCCACGATGGCTCCAAACTCTGTCTTGCTCTTCTGGAAAGGACATAAAGGTATAATTTCCATGTTTGTCCTGTTGGCAACTTCGGATACTATGATGGTTATTACTTACACAAACAGAAATCTGCAGCCAATCAAAATAATATGGTTGGCAAGAAATCTGGGCAAACTTTAATAGCTATGGTTCTTCAACATAAAAAGGATAAAAGTAGAATAATAATTTTTGGCAGGAGAAGCGGGGAATTTTTAAAATTCTGATTGTTTTCCTATGAGGATAGTGTTATAAATACTGAAGTCTAACTTAAAACATGTTGTTCTGGTTTCATGAATTCTCACTGAATAAAATTCTGCCGGACCCACTGAGTTACACTCAACTCGTTGCCACTCTTCTCAAACTGGAGTTATCTGGAATGAACAACAAGGTAAGAGAGTGGCATCTGGCACAGAAACAGCATGTTCAAAATAATTGAAATGTCTTTCTAAAAAGAGTTATCTGTGTGTGCAAGTGTGTTACAGCAGAATACACAGAGCGCTCATTTCAAGAAAGCATAATTAACTTCGGTCCTCTGGGAAACAGAGTCAAAAAGTTATTTACCAAGCGGAAGATGGACATAAATTTAAACACAAAAAGCATTTTCACTGAAATTTTTTGCTTTCATTTTCAACAAGTGCCAGTGCTATGTTCAGGATGCTATCATCCCACCAGTCTTCCACTGATGAACAAAACATTGTTTTAGTACTAATTAAGCTCACCTTCCATAATGTGAATCTACTAGGATACTAATTTAGTGGATGTTCCATTACAAAAAGTACATGCAGTCTAAGAGAAACAATTTAGCATGCACAAAATCAGGTAAATTTCTTGAAGAAAGGAACAGCATCAAAACATACTACTGATATCACAAGCAAGTAAAATTACTTAATTATGAATAGCTAATTATGAATAGCTTTAGCTTTTCTTCTAGAAACTGACATCCCGTAAACATTTTCCCTGCCTTGTGAGAAGTGAAAACCTTCACATATATCAAATCAAGGAGAGACAATGAAAAGTACTCTGCTAAAATTTTTGAAATCCATAATTTTGATTCATAGTTTTATATAGTTGTACTTTATGTTTTGGAACAAAAACTCAGATCAAGACGCAAATCAGGACAATCTGTTCTGTGGAACTGAAGTAAACTTCTTTCCCCAGGGCAATAACATTAAGTAATTAAGAAGCATTTTGAAGAAGGAGTTAATAAAAAAGACTGCTGTATATGAATAGTTTTGTATGAATTGGCATTTTCCAATTTAAAAAAAAAGTCTGCTGAAGTATTTCCCAAGCAGATCTTCTTGGCCCTCTGATTCATTGGCACAGACTCAGTATCAACCACTTAAAATACGTGTTTCATCATGTACCTAAAATGGTGACATTCTTTAATAATACTTCATACAAAGTCTTTTATTTCCTTTATAGTACATATTTACAATTCTAATATCAAGTTACTGTGGAAAATGTAAACAAGGCACACAGGTGTAAAGAATGTGGCTTGAGAAAAGTTTCCTCTTTGATTAGCTGCTCCAATCACATATAAGTATACTTAGATATGTAGATAAGAATAGGCAGTATTTTTTATAAACTGCTGTCAAACAGTAAAATGTAAGTGCTCAGATTTTATGCATTAGCTGCTGAGTAACCACATCAGACATTGAGCATCTTTCCGAAAACTTCTATGTCCAAGAAACTGTAACAAGGCCATTGGAAGGTCAGTAAGATGAGAAGAAACTGGGGCACACATCGTGCAAGGTGCAAGCTGAGGGAGCCGGGTATCTCCAGTCTTCAGAAGAGAAGACCATGGGAGGGTCTGCTGCTGTCTTCAACCACCCCATGGGGGCTGCAGACAAGATGAAGCCAAGCTCTTCTCAGAGGTAGACTTTGAAAGAACAAGAAGCAGTGGATGGAAGTTGAAATGTGGGAAATTCTGGTTAGAAACTAGGGGAAATAAATCATGGATACGAAATTTTCATTAGGGCATGGTCCCAAAGAGGCTGTGGGCTCTCCGTCACTGGAGATATTGGAAACAACTGGATGAATCTCTGAGCAATCTCATTTAACTTTGGAGGAGGCTTCAAGAGAAACTCGGACCTCCAATCTCATTCAATTTCATTCTTTAATATGAAAAATCTTGAATACAAGGCAGTGCTTACACTACTACTATTATAGTTTGGCTCTGTGGTAAATCTATAGTTGAAATCAAAGGATGTCTGTTGCTGGACCTAGATGTTTTTTTCCTCCATCAGTTACTATGATGATATCTAATTGTCTTGCACAAGATTTACCTAAACACTTCCAATTCGGTGAAATTGCCCCAGTTTCACAGATTGCACCTAGGCCAGCACATCTCCAAAAGATCATTTTAACTACCATGGCTTACAGAAAAAATCCTGCCGAGAACAACTCACTTCAGACTAGTTTGGGAACAACAGATTCATCACATTTACATCAAGCAAAGTTCTTTGCAATTTACAGAGCTATCATAAAGAAAGGACAAGAGATCAGAATCAGCTCCTGATATTTTCTGTCTGAAAGTACAGTTGGTTGGTTCATCTGGTTGCGTTCACAAATATCTCTGCTGAGTTTAGAATGGCTTCCACTACCCATGAATTTTTGAATAACAACAATAAGACTTCCATAAGGCTTGAAAAAACACCTACTAAACCTTTATTGCTTCCAAAAGATCACAGCTTGAATTGCAGTTCCAGGTGAGCAAGCATTACTTGCTTCGAACCAGACATATTGGTTTAGGACTTGAGGAGAACCAAGAGGTAACTGTTGCTTCACATACTCATTATCCAATTGCAAACATAAACATTATTAAAAATCACAAGTGAGCATCAATTATTGCCACTTTCTCTCTTCTATGACAAAAATCCCTTGTAGAGAGAATGCAGAGCGAATGTGAATGGTAACGCTAGCATGAACACAAAACCTGGAAGAATTTGTGCTACCTGGTCAACAGAGCCCATGATTCTGGTGTTTTTAACCAGGGGCACCCCTGACTTACTAAGACTCAAGAGATTACTGAGCACATTTTGTAACTCTTAACCTAGAAAGAGGTACAAAGAGTTACTCTGAAGTCTTTTAGCCTTGTTAACTCAGAATACTAAAATAAAGAATATTATTTCTTAATAATGACTTGGTCCTATATCAAAGAACAGCCTGTCTAAACAGACAAAAATAGCACCAAAATGCCTTTGTTCTAGGTGACCAAAAGCAGCTGTTGAATGGTATTAGGACTTGTTAAAGCTGATAATTAAATTATTGTGTGGTAAGAGCACATTATAATCCTTTACATAAAGGGAACACAGATTATTGTTACATATCTATCCTCTTTCTCCATCCAAGATAAAGCTTCCTCCATTATAAGAAAGTTTTACAAGAACTGCTGTACAGTTTTTCACAAAATGCTGAGAAACTCCACTGATGAGATGGGAGAACACAGAGAACCAGAGGAGCCTGACAATTAACATTGTGCTCTTCAGAAAGGAGCCTCAGATGCAGACAAAATATGGATGGAGACCTTCCAGTCAGCCAATTCACACTTGAAATGTGGTATATATTCTCAAATGAATGAATAACTTATCAAAGACTGTGGCAGATTCTTAATCAGCTGTAATTTTAAGACTGGATGCTTTTCTAGAACATACAGTGTTTTTCACAGGGGAACTAATTTGGTGAATCCCACTGTTATCTGAGCAACGTGATTTTGCAGTGAACCTGCATTAGCTTCATAATCTGTTGAATGCTCATTCAGCATAGCGTGGCTCACTTTAAATTGGAATGTTACTGATCCTCTTTGGAGCTGGTTTTACAAAAAGCAAAAAGAAAACAAAAAACCCACATGTCCAAGCTTCAAGCAATGAATTATATTACATATCAGAAAGAATGTCCCAAGTAGACTAATGGAAAGGCAACAGGCTAGGAATAAATACATGGAACAGATTCAACTTTTTAAAAGGAACCAGCTACTAAATGGCCTCTGTAGTCTTCCATAAGAAGTGTGAATGCTTCAGTACAATTCAAGCTGAATTGAATACCTGTTTTCATATCCAAATTCAAATACCGTCTGTGCATATAAAAGAGTTCATTTATTAGTCCAAATGTTACTGTTGTAGGGCTCTCGGAAAAATATTCCCTCCTTCTTGAGTTTGTTCTTCATAAAAAGGAAGCTTTGGAGGGCCACCTAGAGAATTAAGTAGAAATGCAGCCTTAGGTCTATATAACGTTGTACTGAAATGCAATATAAATCATAGAATTTACATTTCTATAATTTAATGAATGATAACCTTCAGAGGAAGGTAGAGGACTGAGTTATGTTGGCCACCTCACACAGGCAGGCAGAACAAGCAAGATATTAAAAAAGTCCCTCAGATGGAAGGTTCCATAGTATTTCCTAAACTAAGGGAAGGACTGCATGGTATTACCAGCAAGCTGACCATGTTTAGGTTATAAATGGGAGAAAAGTTTCATATGATATTATGCATCATTAAAATGAGCAATTACCTAAATGAAAAACCAAAAAACGAACAAAAACCTTTTGTTGAGCATTCTGTCACCCACACAGATCACTCTGACTCTGTCTTCTGACCTTTCATCTTCTTATCCAGCCACTTATCACATTTCACCACACTCTTCAACACACAACCATGAGCAAAGCATAATGTCTCTAAGACAGTTAATCTCCAGCCTGTGTTACCTTCCTTGCAGGTTGGCCCCATCCACGTGGCTGGACAGACACATTTCCCATTGTATGGGTTGCACTGGGACTTGCTGGCACACTGGCATCGCAGAGAGCAGTCAGGGCCATACTGGTCTGACCGGCAGCCTGGAAGGACAGAAGTGTTTGGAAGAGGATGAATGCTTCTCCCAGCTCGATGGCTGCGCTACACTGGGGAGCATCCTTGAAAGCGCATGCGATAGAAATTCAGACCAAGGTCAGCATTCAGGGCAAAATACAAGCACAGTAAAAAAATTAAGGATGTTTATTTAGGAAAAAAAAAATAATAATAATTATTTAAGTCCCTGGATTTTCACTGGGAGAGAACACAGACCTCACACAGGTTCCGGTGAGAACACAGACCTCCGTCGAGCTCTGCAAACTAGGGGAAGTTTCGTGAGGCTCAACTGATAAACTGAAAATTATACTGTTTCTTAAAAAATCTCTTCATACAATTTCACATGAGGTTAATTCTTCCAAACCAGACTCTTACTTTGCCTAAAGTTATATGCTTATCAATATAAAACTAAAAAAGCCTCAGCAAGTTATTAGTATACTGTATAAGAAATTGTCCTAAATTATGACATGCTATTGCTGTATTTCTCTCAGGAGATACAGATTTGGGATTGGGAATCTGCTTTGACACCCACATCTGCTAAGATTGAGCCATGACACTTTGGAACGCCTTGCAATCCTCAAGCTTTATCTGCGGCACAGCCCACCCAAACTGTGACCCACCTGTCCTGAAGGAGTTCCTGAAATGGGAACCATCCCTGGCGTATACCCAGGGGTTGGCAGCCCAAAAAGGAGAGGTTTTGGGGCTGTCTGACTATCAGTGTGGAGCAGAAAAGAGCTTTCACTGAAGCAATTTCCAAATGGAAATTAATTCATTTTAAGTATGTTAGTACATCATACCCACATTGCACAATTCACTTCCCTCCTGGCAATGTAAACTCACAAAGGTCTCACTCCCAGCTCTGCAAAGGATGGGCAAATATTTTATGGACAAATTCTCACTGTAATTTTTTTTTATATGTAGCAGAACACAGGTAAGTAGGAGAAGTCCCCAGCATGTCCCGTGGCAGGGTGCTGAGAGCCCTGCACACAATAGCCTTCTTTCCCTCACCTTACCAACAGTGCTGCAAGTCACCCAGGCTGCCTTTCTCACATAGCACCGCAGGGTTAACCCAAGCCCCCAGCCCCACATCAGCTGCAGCCCCAGCACTTGGGAGAACCCTCCCCAAGTGCTCAGAGCTCAGCCTTTTCAATTAGGAAATGTTATGAGAAAAGGTCTCCACAAACACCTCTGGACCTGATTTTAATTTATGTAATACCACATTTTCATGTTAATAACAATGTGTATTTAAGACATCTGTTTGAAAGTCTGCAATGTTAATTTACTACAGAAAAGGAACGCCCATAAAAGTCTGTTATATTCTCTCTCTCTCTCTTTTTTTTTTTTTTTAATTAACATTTTGCCTGTTTAATGGGTGCTTTACCAGAGTTCAAATTAAAATCAGGCCTTTTATCTTTATGGCTGCTGCACAGACACAGCTGCTCACAGTTATATCACAGATGAACTGAGCCTAATTGAAAATAAAAATGCAAATAAAACCTACCCCATAACAGCTTTTCATGGACGGGGGCGACCCTAGCTGATTTAAGAAAAATAAAAATGACTCCTAGAGTTTGCAAGAAGCAAAACCTCGGTTCACATTGTCGGTGCTCAGCTTCCCCCTTGTGTTCCACTGCTGCTAGAATCGCACTGGAAAGGCCTCTGATGCACAGTGCTCAGTGTTGGATGGCTGAAGTCCCAGTGGCACCAATGCAGGAGGATGGGCTGCTCAGTTCCTAGCAAGAGGATGGTGCAGCTCGGCAGGCAAGTCAATCTCCAGTTTAGTTTTTGGGTTTGCAGTAGCCCTTAGGCTCCTAGAGTTTACTTGACTTCTTGCTTACATTAATAATAAGGTGTTCAGAGCTGTTTCCTGCCCTATCCCAGAAAAAAAGGATGAGGAGTATTCCCCCCTTCGTGATACTGGGGACTGGGAGGAATGTGGTTCCTTGCATGATCCTTCAATATTAGCACATGGATGCTCACTGCCCTGTACATTGCTTGCTGGGATTACCCATCTCTTTTTACACTTGCTAAAAGAGAAGTTCAGTTGTCTTAACTGATTACCCTAAATTTCCACCAGCACAAGTGAGATCAGAATCTGGCTCAAGAATCCCTGCCCTCACTGCCTCTCAGCCCTCAATGCTTTTGTCAGTTTGCTTGGCTTCCTTCACAGGAGAATTCTCTCGCCTATTTTTACAACCCTGTTGCAAAACAATTCTGCTTCTCTGGGCCAACCATTTACCAAACACACAGCTCCTGTGCTGCGAATGAGGCAACACTATTTGGAGTCAGTGTTCCCGGACTACTGCTGGTTCTCAGAGCCAGGAACACTGCAGCAGCTCCACCACCCTTACCTCAAATTAGACACTCTTTAAGCTCTTTGAAGAGCCCCATGAATACCCCCGTGACAAAACCCACATGGAACCCAATCCCTTCCTGCCCTGTTGCAGAACCCTTGAGCCCTTCCTACTGCGCTGTGCTGACGCTCATGACAAATGACATTTTACTGCAGACCCATGCATCAATTTAAATATTGATTCAATCCGAGTACAGCCTACCAAGCAACCCACAGGAGAGAATACTTTGCTGCATACAGTATGTCCTGGGATACTTTGTACTAGCATGTGTCTTTTCGCTGTTGTGCTCAGACCAAACCAATGGGTTTCACTGCATGTACCCCAGCACACAGGAAATACTCCCTTACCAATGTCACATTTGTCCCCAGTCTTTCCAGGTGGGCAGAGGCACTTCCCAGTGGCTGGGTTGCAAGGAGCTCCTCCGCAGTCGCACCGGTGCTGGCACCGCTCACCAAAGCGCCCGCTGGCACAGCCTGGAGGGAAGAGCCCCATAAATGCCCCTGTTAGGAGTCCTGCACACCAACATCACAACAAATACATCAGCCAGAGCTTGAAGGATGGCTAGGAGGAAAGTTCGTAAACTCAGAGCTGAACTCAGTGCTAATGCCAAGTTTAATGAAGGATCGAATGCAGTGGATAGGCATAATATTTATGTGCACTCTCTTTAAGTTGGTTTCATCTAATCTAACTTATCAAAAGTATTTGTAAATCTGTCCCAAAACGTTACTGGCACTTATTTTCATTTTTAATTAGGGCTCTTTAGAAGACCATTTCATAACACTCAACTGGTCTGACATGCATCAATTTAATAATCTTACTTGGAATTTTAGAAGCAAACTTAAAATCAGTAAAAGAAACTTATTCTTAATAAACAACATGTGGAACTCATTGCTGCAAGACACCGTGGAGACCGGGACTTTCACTGTGCTAATCAGAACCAGAGTGGTTAACGTATAAGGAATTGAGAACACCCAGCTACAGGACAGGTAAGCGATCACAAATTCAGTGTTTCAAGAAATTCATAAAGTGAAAAATATGGAAGAAGTGGCTCTGAACAAACAAATGCTTAGATAAGGATGTGATTTATTTGCTTTATAAACCAGGCGGGTGTAAGTACCTTTCTCGCAGTGGATGCCATGGTACCCCGAGGGACAAATGCACTGCCCCATCACGGCATCGCAGCTCGCTCCGTTTTTACAGGCACACGCATGAAGGCAGCTCAGCCCATAAAACCCGGGGGGGCACCCTGAGAAAGGAAACGTGTCAGGTGAGGAAACAGGAGGAAGAAAAACACGGATCCGTTCGAGCTCCTCTACATTTGCAGCTACCTTCTTTGGCAGCCAGCAAAATTGGTATTTACCATTGCCAGTAATAATCCCATTTGCTCTACAGGAACATCTCTGAGCCCCCATTTGTCCCTGCAGAAGGACAGGTGGTGGGGCTCTGAGGGGTGTGTGTACTCACCATGCTCACAGGAGCGCCCGTAGAACCCTGCTGGGCAGTGGCAGCAGCCCGTGAACCTGTCGCAGGTGCCGTTGTGCTGGCATGAGCAGTCCAAGCTGCAGCTGGGGCCATACTTGCCAGGGAGACATTCTGCTGGCCACGTGTGGACAAAGAAAAAGGACAAAAAAACACCCATCTCACACCAAAACCTGATGGCTTTTACAGCTGAGGCATGACGCCCAAATAGTAACTTGCAGAACTCAGGTGAACACTCATGAATTTCTTTCTCTCCATGTAGTTGTGCTCACTGAAGACTGTACCATTTCTGAACCATTATTATGTATTTACATACTTTGATGAGGATTTCTACTTTATAGATGTTTGAAGAGTTCAATTTTCTTTCACTATATTGTTTATATTGAACCTTTTCAGTCCCTCAAGTGTTGTAAAGGCACATAATAAATGATATCTTCTTTTTCCACCCTCTACATCTACAGCAATGCTTTCTTTCAGACACATACAAAGTGTGAAAGAAAACATACAGCTTTCCCTGCTCCATGTTATCATTGGAATTCACAGTATTTGAACTCCTCATAAAAAGGGAAGGTCTCTTTTTCACACATAGACTTTCCATGTATAACTAGATATCTACTTGTACTGAACTAAGTGCATCTCAAATTGTCGAAAGCCATGTCATGCAAAAGTGGTCAATATAACTGATATAAGCATAATTTCTGCAGAAGTGATAACTGGATGCAGTGCAGACCAACTTAACTGAGCATGGCCATGTATATAATCAGATTCATAACTGCAAATGGCAAATAAGGTCTTTGGAGAACATCGTATCTAATCACCAGAAAAAGATACCTGATTAGATGTCTTTGATTTCTAGTCAAAACAGACTCAAAACCACACTGTTGTGGAAAGAAAGATCCAGTTTTCCAATAGCTCGGTATGTATGTCAAAAGACAACCAGGAAGATCTTCCTGGAGATACAGCACTCCATCCTTTATGCAGTGTGCACATCTCTCCCCAGTGTTGGGCACCATATTCATTTTATTTAAGCACATCTAGAGGATGCACACGAGACACTGTTCCACATCTGCGCAACCCCATCACAGTTTGCAGCCCAAACACAGCCCATGTATGGTTATAAAAATTTCAAGGAGCAGGCAGACATGCACAAACAGACCATACAACACTATGTTAGCCAGTTATTGGTTAACAGCACTAATTTTGGGATGGAGGGAAGAGGTATTTTAGTGCTCATCCACAGTGACATTGACATCATCACTCCAGTTGGCAGCTATTTTATATACATAAAGCAGGGATTTGAATCTCATGTCTTTCAGGAGATGGAAAGAAAGAAAAGCTACACAAAAAGACTCTGTGCTCATTCTGTTCAGTGTGCTCTGTCTTGTGTAAAGGAGAGCTGACCCAGAAAAGTGAGGACAAGATACCATGATAATTTCAATTGTTTCGGACAGATGTTGCTGGAACATCAGGGAAGTCAATATGTGAAAAGTTTTACTGCAGTCCAGTGCCAAAGGGAAGAGAAAATGGAGAGAGAAGGTAACAAGATGGGATAGAGATGCTGGCTTCTGCTGACCTCAGGGGAGCAATTCAAAGAAGATACCAAAAAAATGTTCCCATGAACAAAAGAACAAAAAGTTGGATAGGAGAAGAAATAAAAGTCCATTCAAAGGAATTTACAAGGATCACAGAGCAAGACTCATGAGGAAACTGTTTCTAAAAAGAGATCTAAAGCTCTAACTTTGGGCAGGGCAGCATGAGAGAAGCTACAATGACGAAAGCAGCTGGTAATGAGATTAATTAAGCAAAACCTGTTCCTTTTTTGAAGGCCTACAGCCACTGCAAACCCCTGCTTGAACGTATGTGTTCACTACTTCTAAAGCAGGACATTACCTTTCTCACACGATTTTCCTGTCCAGCCCAGTCCACAAGTGCAGCTGCCATCCACATGGTCACAGATAGCACCGTTCTGACAGCTGCATGTCAGGCGGCAGCTGGGGCCGAACCGTCCCTGGGGACACACTACAGAGAATTAACAAAGTTTGGAAAAAAAATCATACATTTAGCATCCCCCAGAAAGATGAAAGTGACAGGGAATAAACACAAACACATGCGCCCCACTGAGTATCCCATGTCACACCCATTCACAGCGCCCTCCCTGTGTGCTAAGAACACTTTCCCCATCTTTAGGTTCACGCAGTTTGAGCTGTGGTATTTGAAAGAAGTGACTTTGCACAGAAAGCAGTGCAGTGGTGCTGGTGGAAGGGCGGTGAGACATGGGCAGAGATGGGTAGGAAAAGGGCAGGGCAATGGAACAGAAGGACAAGGCTGAGATCCTGCAAAATGCAGCAAGCATTATCAAGCAAACACTGGCTTCAAATGCAGTGGGAAACACAGCCACAAACAATGCTTGGCACTGAGTTTAATTTGCAACTATGAGCCCAGCTGACGAGCTGAGCTCTGGTCCCACTTTGTTACCTTGCTGACAGCCAGGTCCCATTTGGCCAGGAGGACAGGTACAGCTGCCAGTCCGTGGGTCACACTGACCTTTACCACATGCACAAAACAGGGCACAGTCCTTCCCATATCGATTTCCTGGGCAAGCTGAAGGAAACACAGACTTCTGTTAAACACCTTGGGTACATCAGTTTTCATTTCCAACGAAGGCAGGATCCTATACAAGGAGTTGGCTTCCTCTTTGCTCCATCTAATGTACTTCAAAACAACTATGAAAACAAATCCCTTCCAAAGACATGACTGCCTCTTCCTTTGAAATCTTTTTTTTTTTTTAGGTTGTAAATACAATCCACGCTTTCACATGAAATATTTAGTAGGTTTTCCCCCAGCAAGGCAAGTGTGCATATCAGCTGCTCATGCTTCAAGATAAGGACTTATTTCCTTCTTTAATACTGGTGCCCTCCTATGCTGAAGAGCAAAGCTACCAACTACTTAGCATTAAAGCATTGTCTTTCTGTGAATAAGCTGAAAGAATCTTCAGAAAGGGACTGAAGATGATAAAACATCAGTTAAGCTCTGATTAGCACTGAAGCCTGTATGGTTGGTGCAGGTATAGCAAACCCCAAAGGAAACCCCAAAGGCTCTGTATTTATCCATATTAGGAGATCGTAGCTTTGGAAATACCACAGAAATTCAGCCACATGATCTAGCCCTGAAATAGAGAAGTACGAGAAGTGTTGCCATGGAGCCTTTACCAGTTTTGCCATGACAAAACTTGATCTTTTTCCCATTTATTGAAAATAATGGCACCGTAGCATGAAACAAAATATTGAGACAATTTCTCAACCTAGAAATTTTGGACAGGAAGAAGGAACTTGAGCAATTCATGCTGAGTTGGCTCTCAAAACAAATTTGGGCAAGTAGGTTGTAATCCTGGGATGAGTGTCCTTGCTTCTACTCACACAGAAAAGAAGGAAAATATTTTGCAAGAGAATTTTTACAAAGCTGGAATCCCGATTTACAGTTCAAGGAGGAGGTAACTGCAATCTGTCTGTTTTTATACTGACAAATTCTTACGCAGATTATTCTCTCTGCTGTTTTTTTGAAAGAAACAGAACATGAATGTTGGCTTACTTTTACTACAGTCAGCTCCAATGAAACCAGGCGCGCAATCACAAGTTCCCGACACTGGGTCGCAATGGCCTCCATTCATGCATTTACAGGATTTTTGACAGTTTGAACCGTAAGTACCTTTTGGACACCCTGCTTTAAGAAAAACAAAAAGGCAATTAGGCTATGCTGCTACTGAGCCCTTCACATTTCGTGTCATAAGACCTTTGTTACTTTCGTCCAAAACACGATTTTCATTTTCTAGCTCTATTTGCTTTCAGAGGACCAGCAGAAGGCATTCACAAGCAGATGGCTGCCTTGGGCAGAGGACCTCTTTTTGACTCCAAGCCAAAGCCCCATAGAGCCTGACTGGCTGCTCTTCCTATTTCTCATCCTTGAAGGTAGCGAGAAAAGCTAGCCCAGTTCTTCAGAGATTTTCCTCCTAGATTTCTACACCAATTCAACTTGCTTCCTTTTCCTTTCCATGGCAGAGGCAGGAGACGGGGCTCTGGTCTCTCTTCTATTGGCCAACAGCAGCCTGCTTTACCACGAGGAGCCACAAGCAGCACTGCCTCCTTGAGCTCTTGTTTTAGCTGAGCAGTTCTAGAAAGTGGGCAAGTCTCATCTTGTGAAAATGTTCAAGCTGCAAAAGTTGGATTCCTCTATAATCTGCTCTTTACCACCAAAGTGGAATTTGCAGTGCTCTGGCAAACCTGGTGGATGGAAGACTTCAAAGATGTGCATGTGACAGGAATGTGGAATTTTGGGTGATACCTTCTCAGAAAGCAGACACAGGAGTGAGGTGCTTTAAATGCAAAGCCAGAAAATTCTCTGAGAAAAATAAGGCTTTTGTTTTGTAATAACTCAAACAAACCTGAGACCTGGATGGACTACTAAGCCAGTGTTACATGTCAATGAGCTTCTCCCAGTTTTCCACTATACCAGAGGAGTGAAAAGCCTGTGCTTTTAGAGCAATGGGATCATTGTTCAACAGTTGCATTCATCTCCCTGCCTCTGAATGACATTTCTTTGCTCCTTCCTTCCTTCTCCTAATCTCCACCAAAGGAAAGCTTATGGCTACTTTGGCAATCTGTCTGAATGTATATTTGCACGTCTCCAGGCAACAGATTTCTTGCAATCTCTGTATGAGGAACTTTATATATTTTTTTCTGTTTTCTGAAAGCATCAAAGCATGGTCTGAGTGCCTGGAGAAATCCCTGGGTTTTTCAAACCATTCCATAGAGAAGGAGAGCTTACGGTAAAGCTTTAAAGGGATGCCTTTTAAAATAAAGCTGAAAATTGGCTTCTGCTCAAATCAGGATAGCAGATCATCAGGGCTAAACAGATACACACTTTTCCAACATGCAGATACTCTCCTCAGCCCTTCTCATCTCAGTGAATACTTTGTCAGTGCTTCCATCTGTTGGTGCAGAAAATCTGTTTCATGTGCAAACCCTGGCACCGAGGTGTGAGCCCTGCAACATCTATTTCATGGAAATGAAGCTAAGGGCACACCCTGATTCAGTGATTTAATTGGACTCTGAGTGAGTTTCTCTCTTCATCCTCCCTTTCCTTTCAGTCATCATTTGGCTTTTCTCTTTTTTAATTCAGTTTCCCACACTCCCACACACTCGACTTCTCTCTGGCAAAGCTTTCAGGGTTGTTCCTCAAGACTAGAAAGAGCTGTTCCATTAACAAAAGGGGATGCAGCAATTCCCCCGTACCAATTTATTTACCCTTGCAACATTTCACTTAGTTTTGTTCAAGAAGGAGCAGCACAAGCAGGGCAAAACTGTTGGCTACGTGATTGCTGACGAGGCCATCTCATCTGCTACTGCTTTGGGGGAGAACGATGCAGACAGCTATGGCAATTGACACCTTCTCCTGCCATTTATAGAGAGGGTTAGCCTCTAACCACCAGTTATCTAATAAAGACATTTTCTAATTTAACAGTTTCCTGTGCATTTGACATGTTATTCTGAGAATGGCAGGAAAAGCAGACAGATTTCTAACTCATTTCCTGAGTTTTCCCTTCTGGTTTGGGTGGTTTTGCCACGACCAATAGTTCCTAAATCTTTTCATACCAACCACATACACTAAGTCTTTCCTTACCACTATTATTAACGCACTGTCAGAAATACATTTTGGAAGCATCCTGTTACCCACAGATTGAAGGTGAAGTCGGTGATGTCTTTCTGGCTCAGGCTTCACCTAACTCGATAAATGCCACAGAGATGTAGCGTGGCCTTTCTGCCCGTGACAAGACCCCTTACAGGGTTTTGTTCCTAACTCCACTCCAGTAGATCTGCCCATCCTCTGAGTTACAGACAGCTGATGGGAACCTTATTGCTAGCTTGTCTGCTTCCTCAGGATCCTGCCCTGAAACAGGAGACTGTTTCAGCTCTTCACTCCAAAATTTGAGAACATGAAAGCCTCATTGCTCTTGGCTCCTGGAAATTTGACTTCCCAGCCAACTACACCTTTTATAGATATTTTCTTGAACCTTTTTTCACAGTGCTATAAATACACCAATAGTTGCCAGAAACTGATTCCAGCAGCATCCAACCACATGTTGACTGGCCTGAAGCCCATTTCACGTCTCAGGAGCAGCTCCTTATGCTGTTTTTAATATTATGTCGAAAGCTTCTTCACTCTGGAGCAGCCTCAGCTCTCTCTGCAGTGAGGATGGCAGGAACAAAGAGTGCTTCCACCAAAGTCACATGAGCTATCCACAGTTATCAGATAAGTTGTTTCAGAGTGAGGTCCGTAACCTCTCACTCCATTGACATAAAACTAAGAAAGCCTCAAGCATGATCCGTTTTCCTTCCATTTTTGTGTCTCTCTATGGCTTGGCCTGAACAACATAAGAGAGAATAATAAAAAGAAATGATAGACGCCAGCCAAGTTTTCTCCCTCAGTGAATCTCTACCATTCCATTGTCTCTCCTGTCGAAGTTTAACAAAACTCATAATGATTGAGAACTTGCTGTGCATTTATGTAGGACAGCAAAATGCATTGAAGGATCATATCTCATATGATGTAGATTGATCCTAATGACACCGAAGTCCGTGACAAAACACCCTCCAAGTGCAATGAAAGACAGATTTCACTTTGTAAGTAATTTCTTCTGTAACAGAACTGGAGTATAATTAATGCTTTAAATTTTAAATTCTCCAGTGAAATCTTGGGGACCTAAGCAAACATAAGGACATTTATTACAATCTATGGAGAATTAGTACCATATGCACGAGTAATCACTACTGAAAGATTACTACGTTAAAGGTAATAGGCTAACCATGATTAAGTCTTTTAAAATGATGCTGTTAAATAGTTGATCTCCACTACTGCTCTGCTATAATATTTATTATAATCTAATGTATAATGGATCCAGATGGCTTTAGTCTAGATTTTGAAGGCTGAATTTCAATCTCTCTCACAGTGAGAACTGATGTACAAAGGAGGATGAATCAATCCTTACATTTACATTTATATTTTAAAGAATAACTTTTGATGGCAGGGTGGTAATACAAATGTCTGTCTCCAAAGTGAGCCTCTCAGCCGTTTCTGCTCAAAGAATAAAGCACAAGTTTAACCCTTACCAGAGCTGCCCATATTGCAGCTGCCCTCTGTGCTCAAATTGTCACCTGAAAACCAAGCAACCCAAACACAGCCATACTCAATTCCTTGGAAAGGAAAATCAGCATTTTCCAGAGAGAGAAAGACTGAGTTTGAAAGGACAGACTATTACAAGCACAGAATAAAAACAAAATTAAAGTTGTAAATAAAAAAGGTAATTAACTGTCTCCTTTCTCTGGATATTTTGGGATATGTTTCTTATCAGTTGCCACATTCCACCAGAAACAACTTCACAGATGTCCTAAAATACCAGCATGAGGCATGTGGATCTGGGAATATTTTTTATGATGGAGCATTCAGCCAATTGGCATTTTGTCCTCTATGCTAGTCACCGTTTTTCAATCCAGACTAACAATTTGTTTAATTTGATTGTTCCTCAGAAGGCCTTACAGCTTAACTGCCTTTATGAATCACTTAGATTTACTGCCAATCGCAGCTTGTTGTTTTATCATAACCATTTGTCCTGAGTTAAGCACTCAGAGATTTTGGGAAACATTTTGGCCAAGGTGTGCTTAAATGAAAGAGCTATCAATATCCAGGTGTAGCTGAAGATGAGAAGTGTGAACACAGAGTATTACATTGACATTCTTCAGCACAGCGTGAAATCAGAAAGAATTAAGTAGCAAACCACTCTTGTGCCCAGGAAAAAGTAAATCCCCTGCAACAAGGCAGGCACAACTATTCCTGTAAATTAGCACTGTGCTTACTGTGTCTCAGTCAGTGCTGAAGGACAAGATGAATGGAGCACTCCTGCATGCCTGAGCCCCCCAGAAGGTGAGCATCCCATCTGTGATACTCACGGCGGTCGCACTGGGCCCCGTGGTACCCCGGGTGGCAGACACATTGCCCAGTGATGGGGTGACAGTCTTCCTCAGCACGGCAGCGACAGCTTTGGCTGCAGCTCTGGCCATACGTGTTTGGTGGACAAGCTTGGGAAAGAGGAAAGGTAAAGCAATAAATTCAATTTGCCTTGGTAAATATAGCGCTCAAACAAAGAGCAAGCTGAAATTTATTGAATAAAACCCCTGCCCACAGAACGACACCATCCTCTGGGACTTTGGGTTTATTGCATTTACTTGGGGGTTACTTCACCGCTTGATTTTGTTTCGTTCAGTCAATTTGTGCCCAACTGTCAGGGGCCAGATACAATTCTCTTGTCGCTAGAGAAAATCATAGGGAAATGTCAGGTAAAATTGACTGAAATAACAGTGTAACTCACCAGGGATCAGACATATGGATAAAGACATTCTACCTTTTGCAGAGAGTTTAAACTTGCAAAGCTGCTTTGGCACAAACATTTTTGTGGGCTTCACTTTGCCTGTGACAAGCACGTCATTTCCATTTTGCAGACTTCTCATGTCCAGTTCTTACTGGTGGCTCTGAATGTAGGCACAGCTGACCTTTGTCATCCCCTAGGCTTTGTCCAGGCCACCTTGCCCAGAGGACATTAAGGTATAGGGGGGGCAGCAGGAGCATTGCTGCATCTGTAGGTTATCCAAGCAAACACAGAAGTGGCAGCTTTCACTGGGAGGGCAAGTAATATTCAGTACATTTATCCAGTTCAGTCTGCACTGGCTGTCAGAAGGCTACAAACCTCAAGAGGACAAACCTCACCTGCCCAAACTGTACCAGGCACAACATTCAGAACCACCCAAACCATTTGGGTGAGTGACATATGTATATGGAGCGCAGCTGTGCACCGCACTCCTACCTTGTCCAGCTTCACTGCTGGACAAAGGTTGCTCCTTCTGCCTTAGACATTGAAGAAACTAATTGTTACCCCATGGTTTTTAGTTATTTGCATCCTTGTGACTTACTTCTCTCGCAGCCATGGCCAGTGAATCCTGGAGGACAGCCGCACTCACCGGTCAGGTGGTGGCAGGGGATGCCTGCAGGGCAGTGGCACCGCCGGGCACAACCCACACCATAGTGGCCAGGCAAGCAGGCTGCAGGAGGACACCAAATCCCGTTAGCACCAGGGCAGGATGGCACCAAGCAGCTCCCCTCATTCCTCCCTGACAGCTCCTCAAAACCAACCCAAAGAATCCCAAGATGGCTATGGGATGCGTGCCCCACAGACACTCACGTTTGTCACAGTGCCTGCCTCGCCACCCCTTGGCACAGCGACAAGCCCCAGTTTGGGGGTGGCAGGACACGCTGTGAATGCAGTCACATTGCTCCTCACACCTCTCTCCAAAATATCCTGGGGGACATGCTGTGGGGAGAAGCAGGCAGAGAGCAAGAGTTGGTGCTGCAGCAGGGACAGCGTGTTGCTTGTTCAGTGCATGGTGATGGGTGCACAGAAGGCTGCGTGCCCAGAAAATGTAATTGAAATAAATATTAAAAATATCAAACCATTCAGCATTGGTTATTAATGAAAACTCATAATGATGTCTACAGTACATATACAGATGATCTCTACAGATATGAAAATAGCATTTATCTTTACAGCTAGATACAAGAGGGGGAGCTGTCACACATGGGTCCTTACAGAGTGATCAAGGAGAAAGTGAGGTCCAAAGAGGTGTGAGGTTGGCATTATGTGGTGTTACATGGTGTTACAGGTGACCCTCGTGTCCCTCAGCAGCTTATGGTGCAGCAGGAGTGTTTGTGGCTTGCAAAAATCACACCGTGCCAATGGAGAAACTGAACGTACACTGCACTCATCTGGTACCTAGTGCTTATGAGATTGCTGTTAAGGGATCTATACAGATGTAAACACACAAACTACATTAAATCTGGGCAATCTGAGTGATCTGAACCATTATGGCAGCAGCAGTTTTGCCTGCAGCCACTCCGTACCTCACATCCTCACACTCAGCAGTGAGACGGCACGGTGACAGCTGAGTGACACGGGGCACAGGAGTACCAAAGGACTGAGAACACCTACCAAGCTCACAGGACGTCCCTGTCTGGCCCTTGGGACACTGGCACTCGCCGGTCATGGGGTCACATGCAGTCTGGCCAGGGCAGATGCAGCGCTGCAGGCAGCCGGCACCATGCCAGCCTGGAGGGCAGGCTGGGGAGAGGAGAGAGCAGCAAAGTCATGGGTTAGGAGGGCAGGAGGGCATGGGTTGGACACAAACTTTCACCTTCCATTGCCCCAGTGGCTTTGTTGGTGCTGCAGGGGGTACAAATGGGGACCACAACTTGCAAGTAATTACATCGGTGTAACGCTGCTCCGAGAACAAAATAGGAGACGGCACATCTGATGAAGTGAGCTAACTACAGCCCACCAAACTCCCTTAAGACTTTCTGTTCACATCTATGGAAAACAAGCCTTGGTTCCACCAGCTTCCTCAAAACCAAGGAGTAGAGCTACTGATTTCACAGCTTCCAGCATCTCTCTGTACAGTGCTCTTATATCACAATTATTTTTCCAATGGGCAATTGATCTTGCTATCCACAGCTGTCAGATAACAGTTTACAGTTCACCTAATTTTAAGTTAAACGGATTTACTAATGCCTATCACAACCGGAACCGATGGGCAGAACCTATTTCTCTGGCATGTGCCAGATGGACAGACTTTTTAGGATGTTAACAGGAACAAAAACTCTTTTCCCTCTGTCAAATCAGTGACTGGGGGATGGCCTTGCCATCCTCACATACTTTTTCTATCTCCTTCCTCCCAAAGGAAAAAGAAAAAACACGGAAATCTCCAAATATATCATTAAAGAAAAAGGGTATGTTTGACAATGTCCTCATCATTGATCAAACCAGGAAATTTAGTTTGCCAGCCTTCTTCCTTAAGCCTCATTGGAGTTGGGCTCAAGGCTGAAGCTCCCAGTGCCTTTCACTTGTTCTGGAGTTAATCTACGTCTGGAAGAAGACACTGTAATGACGTGAATTAGTCAAGCCCGTGGGAAAATACAGTAGAGCATAGAAAGTGTGTGTCCTGGTGTCATGAATGGAGGTTTGTGGACTTTTCTCCCTGGCCATGCCTTCTTGGCAGGTGGCTCCTCCCCAGCCTGGGGTGCATGCACATGTCCCCGTTACTTGATCACAGATTGCTCCGTTGAGACAGTTGCAGGTGTGAGCACAGCCCTGCCCAAACCTGTCCCCCTGGCACGCTGCAATGAGAGGAGTCCCCAGTCAGTGAGCATCCAAGGAGGCATCACACAACAAACCCAGTGCCAGTTGCAAACTGCCTTCTGTCAACATGCTTTTCACAACTTAATGGTGCATAAGTCCATGCATTAACCACCCCTGACACTAAATAATGTGCCTTAAAAATATGTATCGTAGCACATTCTGAGGAGACTTCCACAAAAGGGTAGGATTGCTGGGGTGATGGATCAGCTGTCATCCCCCTGCCCTGCAGAATGCCTTTGTGCTGAACTAATGGTCCAGCAGCACCACTGGCCTGACAGCCCGGGTATTTATTTGCATCCTGGTAAGAGACCTGACAACTTCATTGTTTTCATTGTTCATTTTTCACAGTTGGATGCACCAGCTCACCCAGAGCCTCATTCTTTGGTCAGAGAGGAGTGATATTTCCAACACGTTCAGTTAAGCAGCTGGTTCCCAGGTGAAAGCTTAATAAAACCATCTCGCTGCAGTGCTGACGCCCATGAAGAATGGCAACATTAAAATTTCTCTGGTCTCCATTGCTCTGAAGGTTTGGATAGCTTTATTTGGTGGAAAACAGGCAATCCTGCTGTTCTGGTTTCTTGGACCATCCCCCACAGTACGCAGAGAGAGTTGGTGAATTTGGAGAGCCTTATTGCACGGCTGTCTGCATCAAGCAGCTCCCACTCACATGCATGGAGCCGTCAGAGCCTCTCCTTACTGCAGCGCTGCTGGCACGTGCTGCAGGGAAAAGAACAGCTCAGATCCCCGAGCCAGAAAAGTGTCCTGCACTCCCTGAATAGGACATCTCCCAGGATCACACCCAAACTATCTCTTTCCACCAGAACCTCTGCGTTTCTGAGGATGCCAGCTGGCAAAACATGATGGAGTGCTGCAGGAGGAAACGTCCCCGGGGACAGGATGGAGGAGTGAAATCATCTTGACTGTGGGAGCATGTTTGGTTGACAGTATCTGACCCCTTCACAGCCCTTCTCTTCCCATTTGAAGACTTCCAGCTTCCAGACATGGTTCTCACAGACACCATTTCTCCCAGGGCTTCCCAACAATTCATTTTTTTCACATCACCTGGACCCCATCCACATTAAAACCACAAGGAAGTGCAGGAGCGCAGTCCCATCACAGTCAAAGATTTTCTGCAAATGCAGCCCGACTGCCAAGTTCAAGTTGATGGGTTCAGCCCATCTTACAGAGCTTTGGCTCAGTTTTGGGAGCAGAACTAAACATTTCCACTATACAGACCAGAACTATCTCACAACCAAGCCAAAGGAAAAACCAGCTCATAACCATATCCCCTGACTGGTTACTAGTGGTTTAAGTGAGGTTTTTGGAGCATGTGTGCTGAACTCTTGTTATACTTACCATGAAGACAAAAGAGTTTTCTAGTGAAAACCATGGTGAGAAAGCAGAAATTTCTGGAGGAGAAAACTTTAAGTATTCTACTGGGTGCACACAAACTTCTTTTAGCTTCTCTGTAGAACAATCTTAGTTATCAAACCACTTTTCTGAAGAATAAGATAAGTGATATGTTGCAGTGATTTTCACACAGTTCCTCAACTGAGTGTATGAACATCCCTGGGGCATTTTCTCCTCTCTTTATGATGAGTGCAAAGGAAAGCATCAGCAAGGTTTAAATTATTACATTTCTTCCTGCTTCAACATTTTCCTCTCAGTGCCTTTCCTCCATGAAAGGAGAAATTATTCATTCAAAGTCTTTAAAATCTGCTTTTACATGCAGAGAGAGGAACACATGAAACTGGAAGCCAAAACATTCAGTCTGGAAGTCAACATCTATCAAAAGCGTAGGGGAGCGTGGGGAAAAAGATGCGCGCTAAGGCTCAATGGAGTGCCCAGAAGATTGGATTTCATACAGCTTCCATGGATTATGCTCCCCAAAACGATGTTAAAATATCAGGAAATTTGCAAAGTCAAGTGTTCACATACTGTGAAATGTCACAGCTCTGCTTATCAGTGCCCCTGAGCAGAGACTCTTGGAAGAACCAATCTTTCTGTATCCTTTATCTGTAAAACCAACGTGGTCTCTGTTCACTATAAGGGAAACTGCTTCT
Source organism: Perdix hodgsoniae (assembly GCA_035772895.1). NCBI lineage: Eukaryota > Metazoa > Chordata > Aves > Galliformes > Phasianidae > Perdix > Perdix hodgsoniae. The sequence continues at coordinate 5,090,304 of JAPSGF010000026.1, forward strand.
TGTGAAGGTCCTGGGGAGCCACAGCTGCTTCAGAAAGAGATATTTTTGGTACAAAAAGAAGGGCAGAATGCCTTTGCTGAGTGTCCATACGTAATGTGACACCATTTTGTTATTCTTTCTCCTCTTTTTTGAAGGTCACAAAATTTGGATGAGTTTTATGCAGAAGGGAAGATTACATCTCTGGCACAAAAAGATGCCAAGTGTCAAGTCGTCACTTCTATATCTTTGTGGCATCATGACGCTCAACAAAGCAAAGCTGAATTGTTCTCAAACATTGGTAGTGTATCTAGAACTCTTTCTTGGATTCCTAAAATATCTCAGGTGGACATTCATGAAAAAATACAATTGCCAAACACCATCGTGTAAGAGGAGGGAGAGCTTGCTTGGCAGATTTCATCCTAAATTATTATAAATCATTTATAAGCAACTGCAAACATGGTCTTGTAATGGAAAGTGTTGGGCAGCTTTAACAAAAGGCATTACTGTCCATATCTCCTGTAATTAGATACAGTGTATAAAACTCACTGCATGGCCACCTTAAGATCAATTCAAATCCCATGTTGGCAAAATTATTCCTCAGTATCCTCCAGCACAATGCCTGCAATCTGATTACTTGAAAACAAATGCTGATCTTCCAGCTGCCAGAGCTGGCAAGCCCCAGGATAGAGCAGGGTGAATATTAACACCAGGCAGGGACAGGGAGGGGTGCATGACCAGATGATCTGAAAAGGAGCACTGCCACCTATTTTAGTAACTGCTGTAGTACGAGGTGCTACCAGATAGCATTAAAGTCAGAATGGAGATGCATCATCCAACCAAGGAAAGAGCAGGATGCCATACCACACCACTGGCTGACCTTGCTCTTTTACTTATAGGCAGAGGAGACCTTTAAGATTTGCAACCTTAAACCAAAGGAGAAATAAATTAGCTGGCACAGGGCTTTAACAACTGCAGTGCAAGCAGATGGATAGCTTCTAGGGTCCACAAGGCTGCTGACAAAGAGATGTATTTCCTAATTGAATTTAATGAAACATGAGGGGAGAAAGCTTCCCATCTCTAGGACAGCCCAAAGAGCTGGGAAGGGCCAAAGGGACAGACTGATGGGTCAAAAGGGCCAGGGACCTTATGGGAGAAATCCTTTTGGGGGACAAGTTGGGTGGTGGAGGGCAAATGAGGGAAAGATGCCAGGAGCAAATGCAGCCCTCCAATAGGGCTGGATATATTGCAGTGGAAAATCAGACTGCTTCAATGCAAGTATCATTTCTCTCTGTTTTTTAAGTTAAACATATTTTCTAATGCAGAAATCTGCAGCCTACGGTGTAAGGAAATCTTGGAAATAAGCATTTACTGTATTTCTCTATGTGCTACAGCACAGTGCTCAAAAGCAGTTGTGTTTTCAGAAGGAAGTATAGATCATGGCATCATCCTGACGTGAGACTAGGAAATGAATTGAGAAGTTAACTCCTGAAAATAGTTGTAATGCCGTGTAGCTAAAGAAAATAGTATCATTTTCTATGAAATTTGGTGACTAATTTCTCAGAAGAGCCAATTTTATATAGTATACATACAGACATACAGAAAAGCCTTACTAATCCCAATTCTGTGGGATAATCTGCATGTATGAAAACCCAAGAAACTGACATTATAAAAAAAAAATAATAACTTTTCTAGGAATTACTTCTACCACTATTTTCTCCTGGCTGTATAATGTAACAGTCCCAGCTCCATTTTTCCACACTGTACATTTGTAATGTGCCACATTATCATTGAAAGCTACCTGAGATACACCAGCAACACAGACACAACACTTTGTCTCCTCATACTTCTCAAAATGTAAAGCTGAGATTCATACAGTCAGACAATAGCACTGCTATTTAATAAATGATGCCTAAAATGCTTGAAAAAGTCCCAACATCCGCTAAAAACAAGAAAGAAGGTGGATTATTTGCAGCGCTGCTAAAAATTGTTTCATTTTTTTTGCTACTAATGGACAGGCAGATGACCCATCTAATGTGTGTGCCACCTGTAGCCCCCAGCCCCACACCCAGCAGAGCCCAGCAGTCACAGTACTTACGTTGCTCGCAGGTCTCGCCCCTCCAGCCTGGGAGGCAGCTGCACGTCCCCAAGACATGGTCACAGCCTGCAGCGTTCTTGCAGTTGCACACCTGGTGGCAGTCAAGCCCAAAAAATCCTTCTGGGCAAGCTGAAATTGCAAAACAACCATTTTTATTTTTTTTTTTAACATTTCAGCAAAGCTTTCTTTTCCCCATTCTAAGCTTTATCTCAGAGATCTGAAAATATTATCATAGAATCATAAGATGGCTTGGGTTGGAAATGACCTCAAGAATCATCAAACTCCAACCTCCCAGTCACTGAAAAGGCCTCCAACCTCCCCATTTAATACCAGCCCAGGCTGCCCAGGGCCCCATCCAACCTGGCCTTGAACACCTCCAGGGGTGGACGGAGCATCCACAGCCTCTCTGGGCAGCTGTTCCAGCACCTCACCACTCTCTTGGTAAAGAACTTCCCCAACATCCAACCTAAATCTTCCCTCCTTCAATTTAAAACCAGTTCCCCTTGTCCTGTTATTATCTTTCAAAGAGTTGATTTACCTCCTGTTTATAGGCTTCCTTTAGCTACTGGAAACATCACCATCTCCTAAGACTTCAAACTTAGAAGGCTGCAAAATTGTCACATTCAATGTGATGATGGAAAAGCCTTCCCAGCCCTGGGATGAAGCGCCAGCAGTTTGCAGGAAGCGTGAGGCAACTTGGCAGCTCCAGTCTGCATCTCTGCACCCTCACACAGGCTTGGCCCATGTGGGTGGGTGGATTGTCAAGAGCACAGCAAAAAGCACATCCCTGCCAAAAGGAAGCCAAGCCACTAAAAACAGAAATGCTACAGCTCCTGGGAGAAGTGCCGGAAAGCTGTACCAAGGGCAAGCCACCCACACGTTTTCCTCTGTCTTCATTTTGTTTCGAACCAACCTAACTGTTCTAACTGTAATTTTCTATGTGAAAAGGTAAAACAGATCAGTGCAGAGCAAACACTCAGCCTGCCTGGAAGAAAATGTGGGAAACGGGGGCTGATGGCAACTGCAAGGTCATGAGCAACAGGCACAAAATTCTACTTTCACCTCTACAGTCTTCCAACAATTTAAAAAGCTATGTCCAATCTGACTGATTTGGAAACTGGAATTCGGTTGTTTTTTATTTTCTCTCCCAGTTGTATCATCCAGGTTTCCCCCTATTCCTCACACCTGCTTTGCAGAAGGATATTTAGCCAGTTTGTCCTCGTTTGGATTCCTGCTGAAATGAACAGAACACAACACAGACAACAGTATTGCTATTGCAGTATGGTCACAGTCCAGCAGAAACCCATGCTTTTGTATCAACAACTAGCTAATATTTCTCAAGTAGTATGACTTAATTTCTAAGTAAATGGACCCAAATCAGGTGAGTTGGCTTGTCAGCTCCTTATGTCATAACTATGACAGCATAACAAAGGAGTAACATGATGTGAATTGTCTTTCTTGGGAATGACAGCCCTGTATTCATGCATTACATGGCATTTCTGTGTTCTAGAGAAAAAAAAAACAACAAAACAAAACAAAAACTTATGAAAACAGGGTTAAAATAAAAGTGTGACTTTTAAAAGGGTCAGAATGTAGATACCATGAATTATGAGACATGGTTTGGTAACAGAGCTTTGGAAAGAATATTCATTTCATAGAATAGCTCCTGGTAAGAATCAGAGGGAAACACCAAGCCCTACTTAACACAGCCCGTGTTGCTATGAGAGCAGGGAGGCTGTGCAGCACCTTCCTTCCCATCAGAGGGCAGTAGGGTTCTGTGAGTGCTGCCATTTCCCTCTAACGCTACCTTCATAAATTGGCTGATGAGGTTTTCGGAATAAAATAATTGTGGCTTTGATGTAATGATCATCATCTATAAAACTTTCAATCATTAAGAAACGATTTTTGGAATGTTTGACTATGTGCTATTCCTGCTGCACCCAAAGCTGTATATTTTTATGATCTGCACAAGGACACAACACAGCAGCAGCCTTCCTCAGACGATGCCACAAACTGGCTCCCAACAACGTCCCTAAGAAATCCATCCAGGCTTTTCCAACTCTAGCAAACTGTCACAGGAGATGACCTATGTCAGATTTGTTAAACTGAAAGGCTGTTTGTTCTTAAAGAGCTCCCTTGGGAAGATCCACCCACAGATGCATGGTTTTCAATGCACAAAAGGATGGGGAGCAGTGCAGGTACATCACCTTTCTCACAGAAGGTCCCCGTCCATCCAGAACTGCACGTGCAGGCTCCGCTCACATGGTCACACGCAGCCCCATTCTGGCACTGGCAGCTGTGCATGCAGCTGGGACCAAAGCTGCCTTCAGGACATCCTGCAGTGGGGAATCCAAACCAGATGAAGGGTGATTGGTGGAGCAGAGAGGAATTTTTAGAGACAAAGGAATTCTTACTGCTTGCAAAAGGGGATTCGTGGTGCTGAGGTAATGCCCTATATCTGATATCATTAAATGCTCTCCTTGGGCTTGTTTTGTTAAAAGCCCACTGTTTAGGAAAATGTCAGGGTGTTAAAAGACTGTATTCTGCACAGGAAAAAATATATCGATTTTTAGAGTAGCAAAGCCACATTTTCTGCTTGAGGGGCTAGCACTGCTAACATGCCCAAGTCCTCTGGGACATCCATAGCCAGGGGGAGAAGGTTCCCAGCCCCGCTGCCTCCCTGTGAGCCATGTCCTCTGCAAATCCTCATTCCCTAGAAAGCTGGAGAAAATATGGAACGTGGTGGCCTCCTGCAGAAAGCTGCATAATTCACTCACGAGCTCTGCTTTAAAACACATCACATTCGGGGGACTGCCTAACACATTACATCTGTGGGACAGATTAATGGTTACATCTCCACAGCAGTTCATGTTCAGAGTTTGAAAAGATTTGCATGGTGAGCTCTATCTGAAGGAAAAAGCAGCACTTGAGGATGAAAATAACTTCTTCCAGGGTTATAGGAAAATCAATCAAGAACAGGGCCAGTTGCCTAATTGACGTTAGATATTTTGGACAAGGTGAAATATAGAGATGCCTAGGCATTACATATATATAATAAACGTGGAACAAAGCACAGACTGAAGAAAACAGCAAGTCTATAGAGGGAATGTCAGGGGTTGCCAAAAGCTTTGTCAGAAGAAATGGCTTCCCTGCTTGCATTGCCTCTGTCAGAGAAGATGAAGGCCAGCTCTTTGGCTGCTTCCTATCTGCAGAGATGGCATTTTTAGAGAGGTCAAGAGAGAAGGACAAGTGGAGTTGGCAGCTATGGCCTTCCCATAGCTGTCCTTTCACTCCCTCTGGGTCAACAGCAACAAGAACCCTAAGATATGCTTTTGAGGGTTTTTGCCTTTGGGTCACCACTCCAGATTAATTGTTCTGACATTTCTGTGTGACACCAGCAGATAATTCTGCCTGCACTACTGAGATTCTGGCAGCTGGTTCTGTGCTACTGTAAGACTGTTTAATAGATAAAATCTTCATTTTCTTCAAAAGCAACAATAATAATAACAACAAGAACAAAATAGCTTAACTATGCAACTTACTGCCACAAGATGAGTGGATACCAAATGTTTGCATGGAATCAAAAAAAGGAATAGGCACATTAGTTGGAAGAAAATACCAAACTGCGTTAAATATAGACACATTACTTCTGTTTTAAGAAACTTCCAAATGACAAATTGCTGAAGCCTGGGAAAACATATCAGAAATCCTCGATGTGACTGTTTTTATCCTCTCCGGGCATCTGCTATTGACCCCTGCTGGAGATGGATTGGTGGAGATCCTGGGTTGCTGGTAAGGCCATGGGACATTTTTGTTGTTAATTAATGGAGGACCCTAAATCTTCTTGATCCTGCATCTGTTATGTCCACATGAAACATTTCTATATGCCTAGTCTTAAAGAGCATTTATGAAGATATGCATACCTACAACTGAATAAACAGAACCAATACGGAAAATCCTATACTACATACCAAACATACATCAATCTTATTACTCACATTAAATCCTAAGATTCAAAACAGCCATTTAGGCCTGAAAATAACTTGTCTGGAATCCAAATTAGTGACAGCATCGGACCCTGCTGAAACCCAGCAGGCGGCTGCGAGGAGGACAAATTCCTGCTCCTTGCTTTTTCCAAATTCCCTTTGCTGCCATAAGTGAGACTCACTCTGCTCGCAGTGTTTCCCAGTGAATCCTGGCTCACAGAAGCAGGACCCGGTGACAGGATCGCAGCTCCCATCGCTGTTATTGCAGGCACAGGAGTTTTTGCAGCTCTGTCCCCAGTGGCCGCTATCGCAGGCTGCAATGCAAAGCAGTGTTTACGTTGAGAACGAGCTCTGAGCTTGGCTGAGGGATGATTTCACTTATAAATAAGAGAACAGAAAGGATGCAGAATATGCACAAGCAGAGACTTTCGTAGGGATGAAATATTAGTTATTAACTGACCCAGCAAAAATAGGCATAACTGGGATTAGCTTGTTGTACAACATTTAATTGTTAGCAACCAGCCACCTGCAGAAGTTATGAATGAGAAGGCAGCTTTTCCCCCTCCTGAAAGCTGGGTGTCTTTCTGCCTTTGTCAAGGACATGGAAATGGACTCGGCAGAAGTGTGACTGGATGAGATTGGCTGTCGTGTGTTAGGCAGGGATTCAGACTTCAAATAATCTAATAGCCAGCTTTCTGGCCTTGAAATGACAGAAGAAAATGGGAGCCTCAGAAGTGTGCTGCCTCTGAAAATCAAGCTTCTCTCAGGTGTGTATGAAAGGCTCGAGTGCCTGGTGTTAGAACACTTGCCTTTGACTTTTGGCAAGGCAAATAAGGATTCCTCATTTCTGTGCAGAGGGATATTTTTGTTTTAGTACAAACTGTTTGTTGAATGGGAGGGAAGCAGGGACAAGCAAAATCCTAAGAGAAAAATACGTGCTCTACTGAGAAATGTGTGTTTTATCTCTCTATCTCTATACGAGTGCCTGAACCCTTCTAAAACTCAACTAAAACAAAATCAAAATAAACAAGAAGGATCTCCATACTTCAGAATTTACAGGGCAAGGGGGAAAAGGAAGCTCAGCTTCATGGGATCGCCTTCATTGTCTGGAGAGTTTCTACAGAAAATCGTAGCAGATTTTCAAATGGTTGCAAATCACCCTGAAGCAGTTTTTCTCTCCCAGCTGTGTGTTGACAGTGGCTGCTGGAAAAGAAAAACATCCCTTGTTTTAAGACAAGCACAGCTAAAACTGGAAGCATGACTAAGATTTCTTTTCAAAATACGGGGAGATGAAATGTGGACACAGAGAAACCTCAGCGTCTTTGTTGAGGCATCGCACTGCTTTCATTCTGAAAATCATATAACACGATTATGACAGCGTGCCACAGCCAAAGCGCAGCATCTCCTTCCTTTCATGTAAGAGTAAGGATGAATATGTCAATTAGGACCAGAAAAAATGGTTTTGGAGCTGAATATCTGTTTCATGCCCGGGCTGCAATAGTTGAAGAGCTGCCTCACTGAGAGTTTTCTGCAAAACAACTTTTGTCATAGCTCTTCCCAAACAGAAATAAAAGCTTTTCTTCGCCATGGTCACATAATTCTTTAGACAGCCTGAGGATTTCTGGGAAGTTATCTAAATGACTCCATGTGTTTCTTACTGGTCGAACTTAAAATTCGCAAATTGGAGGAGGCTTCAGATTTGCCCAGAATTTTCTTCAGCACCAGGTCTGAGAAGCCAGATCCAAAACTCACTGCTGTCAACACCTGATATTAATTGGTATGAATTTCAAGTTTAGAGAAACCTTTGTGCTCTCTTGGATTTTTGCAAGAGGGATTTTAACAGATCGAGCAGAAAAGACATAAAAGGAGCAAAAGGAAAGAATCAACCAGAATGGGTTGGCATTCCAATAACGCTGTCCAAAAAGGGCACATCTGGGCTCTTACACTGCCACCAGTGCAGAGAGCTATGCTAAAGTCAACGGAAGGATGTGCTTCTCTTCCAGAGATCAGAGCTTCTCCCAGCATTTGTATGCACAAGTTAGGGGGCGACCTTAAGACACAAGACTGTACATGTCACTCACTTATTGGATAAACCTCCCCTAAACAATATGAAAAATGGAAGAACTAATCTTTAAACTAATATGGGCTGGAAATGAAAAACAGAACTGTCAGTCAAAGTGCTGACAGTGGGCGAAGGGATCCACAGTGTTGAAACAAGAGCTTATATCAATACTTGGTGCTTCATTGGCCATCTATTTCAGCACTTTGAACCTAGATAATTAAGGATTATATCCACCCAGGCTGTGCAAACCCACAAATACACCATTTCAGGAGCAATAAGATTAGGAAAAGTATATTAAAAAAAAAACGTAATAGGCTAAGAACAAACAGAGTTGTCTCTTACAGTAGCAGAGGAGTTGCTGTGAAATATCATATGTGATGGATAGCAAGTCTGTGTTTGACTTACGGTGCTTGCAGTCGTGGCCAGTCCAGCCGGGGGGACACATGCACTCCCCAGTGATGTGGTAACACAAAGCATCACTGCTGCAGCTGCATGGCAGCAGGCAGTTTTGTCCATAGTATCCAACAGGGCAGGCTGAAAGCAGAGGAGCAAACTGCAATTTTGCCTAGATAATAATTCAGGCAGACATCTTTTCAAACAAGACAGCAACAGCTTGTCCCCTGAAACATGCACTAGCTGAATCCAGGAAGCAAAATGGTGAAATGAAGGAAGCAATCTGCAATTTTTGTACTGAGTGGCTAGGGCTGAATCCTGTAAGCAGAACACTTTTGCCTTTTGGATACTTCTGCCCATCAGTATCAGCCAGAGGAGGAATCTTCTCCAAAGCACTGGGTGATTTTGTGATCAACAAGAAGAAAACACACGCCAGCAGTGAAGCCTTGCATGAAGCACTCTGTCCCCAATGCCTGTCTGTCCTGGCAGCCTCAACACACTCAGCTGAGGCAGGAGCCGTGCTCCAGCAGCATAGACTGGGGGCCTGAGGGTGCTCTCATGGTCTGTGATGGGTCTACACAGACAGTGCTGATATCACTCTTTGTCCTCATACTTTAATACAGAATTAGTGCAATCAAGTTGCATTGCTGCCTATATAACCCATGATCAGCACCTCTCACCAAGCAATCAGAACTACAATGCAAGTATTATGGCTATTAAATACTGCCTTTCTAACTAAATATGGCTTTAACTGTAACATCAATTTGGGATGCAGTTTAGCCTTTCTTTGGTGTTTACCTTTTACCTGCCTCTGTCTGCAAAACATAGTTAAACTTGACCTGGGAAACATCTCAGGCTGCAGAGTGCTTTATTTTGGGTCAGTGTCCCTAATACCACAAACACCTCACAGAACAGAAAAAAGCAAAATCCACACCAGAAGCTGAATTTTCACTCAGGTATTATATTATCTCTGTGGACTGAAAGCACTTTCAAGGGAAACCCTCTGAAAGAGCCAACAGAACCCTACAGTGCAGCATGCAGGAATACATCTAAAGGCAGACACAAAGGCTCTCTTCCAGCTTGCCTTGCATGTCTGTTTTTTGGTTTGGTTTCTGATCCAGTAACACCGTGAGCATATGGGTATATCTGAAAAATGAATTTCTACACTCAGCCAAGGAAAACCTAGCCTGAGACTCAGGAGAAGAGGGCTGCATTTGTATTTCCGCTGGGCTGGATGCAGGAGGTGCTTTGAAGAGCTGCATTTCTAGCTGGTATGATTGGCATGCTGTTTTTCATACCCAGATTCACCTCCCATGCAAATAGCAGAGGGGTAACCCCTGGCCCCTTGGCAATGCAATGTCCTGGAGAATTTATTCACTCCTTTATCAGTTTTCCAGAGTAATGCATTTCTTTTTGTTTCCTTCATTGATTCCAAGTCGTATTTTGATTGGACCAAGTGACCTCCAGATGCATCTTCTCGCCTGAACCATTCACCAACTCTCCACAAGAGCTCCAAGGGCACACTTTGTGCACCCAGACCAGCATACAAATCACAGTCATTAACTGGAGGTGGGAGGACAGGATAGGATAACTGCACAATGCTCCCTTCCTATGGGCAATCCCACAGAATGGATGTCATAAGTTCTCCACCAAGACTTAACCTTTACCTGTACTTCCAGCCAAGCACATGGCGTTGCAGCAGTTTTGGTAGACAGTGCCATAATCCAGCTCCTTACCCTGGCTGCCAAAGCAAAGCACTCCCTACCCTAACCCCACACGGAACGTACCTCTCTCACACATGGCACCAGTTTTCCCAGCTGGGCAAATACAATGCCCAGTCTCTGGGTTGCAGGGTGCTCCCCTGCAGCTGCAGCTCTGCCTGCAATCCACCCCAAAACTCCCAGGCTGGCAAGCTGTCCAGAGGAAACCCAAACAGCTGATTAATACAGCAAAGCATTTGCAAGATAACAACATTCACCACCTATAGCAATTTTAAACAGAGCTGTGCTGGCACAGAGTGATCTCTGTCAATGTCAGTGTCTTATTCTAACAACAACTGTACTTATTTGTCTGCAGCTTCTGCATCTGAACATAAGGTACACGGTAAGCTTTCCCACCTAGTGTGTACCTCCCAGGGAAACAACATGCAGTGAATACCTACAGGAATGGCATTTTTCTCCATGGAAACCAGGCGGGCACGGATGCTTGCAGGCTCCTGTCTCATGGTCACAAAGAACGTTGGTGGAACAGTTGCACCTCAGTTTGCAACCAGCCCCATAGAAGCCAGGTGTGCATGCTGGAAAATGCAAGTAAAGGGGCACGGCGTGTGTGAGGAATTGGAAGAGGTAAAGAAACTTAACAGAAGTCAGAACAATAATTAGCAGAACTTGACAGAAAAATCTACTGTAACATGTATTTCAGAGGTATTGATAATGAAGTGGAAGCAACAAACACACGCACTCTCTGCTAAGAAGTCATTGCTTAAATGCAACCCAGAAACAGAATGAGAGTACTTGAGGCTATATTAGACTACTAGGATATGAAATATCATCCCTCCCATTCTTCACCAAACTCCCAGAAGCAGTGCCATGAATCTGATGTGTTACTGTGTGCCCAGGGAGGAATTGTGAGGGAGAATATTGCTTTACTCCAGCGCTGCCTACAGAGACATACAATCAGGAATGCAGAACACAATTCTCTCTGAACTATGCCCAAAACTGCACAGAAAAACCTGAATTCAAAGACCTGGAAAGCTAAAGGAAAAGCAGCCTTACAGAAACCATTTACAAACGAGCCTCCTTGTGTAAAATACATTCTTTACCACTTATTTGCTGTCTGCAGGAAAAAAAAAAAGAGCAAAAGCGAAAACTCCCACAATCTTCATTATTTAGAGCTGTAATAGAGTTTGGTTTCCAGATTGCTAAAAAACAGCACTGTTGCACTGCATTCCCAGTGGTGTCCCTGCAGGCTCTGTGATATCGGGCACTCACAGAGTCTGCAATATGAAAAACCAGAGACAAAATAATTAGTGGAATATGAATTTATCATTAGCAGCAGCACAATAAAGCGCATGGGAGGAGGAAGGAGGCATGCAGAGAGGACAAAGGAATAAACAGACAGGTGGAATATCCCTTCCTGCTGTACCTTTCTGGCACTTCTTGCCATGATATCCAGGCTTGCAGCTGCAGGTCCCGTTCTGTGCACTGCATCCCAGCGTGTGCTCCTTCACGCACTGACACTCCTGTGAGCAGCCCACACCAAAAGCCCACCTGGGACAGGCTGCAGGCAGGTTAAAGGGAATAGTTAGGTCTGTAATTAGGCATGAGTTATCTGAAATCACAGCCTTGCGCAGGATGCAATGACTGCAAAAAGTGTCTACTTTCCTATGGCAGTTTCTATTAATGTGTGGGTGTGTAAAATGCAGTTCATAGGATTCCTATATAAAGTAATTCATTCAGTTCCAAGCAATATGTGGCAAATGCAAGAACCAGAAATGTTTTGATGCAAACTTAGTTAAGTTTTGGAATGAAAAATATTTGGATACAGCCCAGAACAAAAGTTTCATGACAAAAGAAATAATCAAGCAACTATTTTCTATCTTGCATGGGCTTTCCAAACCCAAAAACTGTAAGTGAAAAGCAACTGGACTGCCTGTTTTATGACGGCTTTGTGTTTTGATCCATTTTATTCCCATTAAACATTTGCTTGCATTCACGACTGTGCTTTTGTACTACGAACATTCCCACTTCAGGACAAATCCTGGATGTCTCAGCTGTGAAATCCATGCAGGGAGGGAGACACAAATTTATGGAAAGCTAATGTTTGTGCTTATGACTTTTGATTTACCATCGGGTGAGCAGTGAAATTGTCAGATCTGAACCTTATCCACAACCCTAACTTTAACATGCCCAACCCAAATCCCCCTGTAGCCCTCACCTTTATGCATTAACAAACCTCAGCTCTTACAGCAAGGATTAATTGCTGCAGGAGAAGGCAAATGGAGCTTCTGGGGCCTCACAGAGTACGTGAGAAGTCCTCCATCTTTTGTTCCTCTCTAATTGCAGAGCTCATGGACTGTGCAAATCCCCACTGTGAGCTCTCCTGCTACCACCACCCAGAAAGCCCTATTCCAAAGCCTTGCTCTATTTGATCACCTGTGGAATCTTTGTAAATCTGCTATGCTTTACACACGTTAAATAAACAGATCAGGAAGGCTGCTGGGACTTACTGAGGTGGCAGAAGCGTCCATACAGCCCAGGGTCACACAAGCAGGCTCCATATAGCCGGTGGCAGTGGCCACTGTTGGCACAGTTGCACGGTTTGTTGCAGTTCTTCCCAAAAAATCCCTTGGGACAGCCTTTGGAGTGAATAAATGCAGCAATGTATCAGTTGTTAAGGATTTAAATGAACACCAGGTCAGCTTTCTTTTAGAGGGTGCTACAGAAAATACCGTATCGATGGCCTCGGGCCGAGCCTCTGCACAGGCCGCTGGAGCAAAGCCCTTGCTTTTCTGCCTTTCCTTTCCTTTTTCTTGCCTTTATTTAAGCAAACATCACCCGAGGTGCTCCATGGGGCTGCATTATGTCCCACAAAATGGAAACTATTCTCACACGGCCACGATGTACCACATGCCGTATGACAGACAGGGAGAAACACAGGGAGATGGAGAGGCCTCAGGCTCACGCTACACCTGGCGGGATGAGGGAGCTCATACCGTCTTCACAAAATGGCCCCTGGACTCCTGGTGGGCAGCGACACAGCCCTGTGATGGGGTCACAGGAGCCTCCATTCTGGCACATGCAGGTACTGGCACAACCATCACCGTATGTGCCCTGGGAGCAGGCTGCAGGGAGAGCAGAGAGAGTGAGTGGGCCCCAACATCCCACCCCTGTGCTCCACGTGGAGCAAAATGAGAATGTAGGCATCAGAACTGGGAAGAAAAGAATCCCTGTAGCCAAGCAGACTCTGAGCAATATCATAGGCTTTCTATATAGGGCAAAAAGATTCACCTAATGTTTATTAGATGATCCTAAAGCGATATCTGAAGCAACCAAGTTAACTCAAGTGAAGAAATTTGTGAGGTATCCATACTCTCCTCCCCCGTGTATGCTTCACACAATTCATGGGCTCACAACAATTGCCTAGGAAGTGCCAAGCTTGAAAATATGGCACAGTTTTTATGCATTTGGAAATATATGGTTTAAACACCTCCCATCCACCAATAACCAGTTAAAAAAATGTTGCGTTTTTATTCTGCATTCTCTGAAATTCCACAGCTGACCGTATACAGAAGTGGGTCCACAACAGCATGGGACTCCTTCTTATTGCTCTGATTACTCTTGTGCAAAAAATAAAATAAAATAAAATAAAATAAAAATAAAATAAAAATAAAAAAATGAAATAAAAAATTAGTGGTGAAATAGAGCATTGTTCCTGTTTGCACCTTGAGCCAGTTGACTAACTGCAGTTGCTGGAGTCATTTGACTTAACTGACATTTTATCAATGTACATTAAGAAACTTGACATTTCACATCCATTTTCATTTGGTTTCTATGGTGTTTTATTATAGAAATATAGTTCCAGATTTCTCAGCTGCTTAGCTTACCCTAAACCCATGAACTATGCCATTCTTTTTTTTCATTTTAGAAAGAAGGAAAAAAGAATGAAAGCCATCACATTTGGTTACTTCATACAGATTAGATGTCGTATTTATTCTTGTCAGTGCTTGCTTCATTGAACTGCAGGTTTGGCTTAACACAGTTCCATTAGTCTGCGTTCTCTAAATGCCAAAGTTAAATTCCAAAACATTACATGCATGGATATCTAGTGTAAATATAGAGCAAAAATGTTATTATTATTTATGAAGTGAACTGAAGAATTTCCTGTCCTGAAATTTTTATAATCTCTCCAGAACCTCCACAGCACCATGAATGCCAGTGAAATCATCCTAACATAGCAGCCTGAGTAGTCATAGGTAGAAATCATCATTTCAGTTCTCTTCATTCCTATTCCTTCAGCTGCCCTTGGTGTTTACAAACCAAATCTAGATTGGTTTCCAGAAATAAGTAAGGGCAGACTGATGATTTCAATCATTTTCAATCATTTTTGTCCGTGTGATGATGCCTTCTAAACAAACAAGGTGGTGATTAACCTGAGGACCACTGCCTATCAGCACAAAGTAACGTTATCTTTCCAGTTGGTTCGCATGCATGAAAACAGAACTCCTGAAACAGAAAGATCTTCTACCAAGAGACAAAAATAAGAAGAAAACTCTGAAACATACAATGTTTCAGTGCACAAATGTGCAATGCTAAAAATTAGCCAGTGCCAGAAAACTACGTTAATAATAAAAAGAATGATTAAAAGAAAAGAACAAACAGCTCAGTGTTACCAATGCAATTTAAATAATAATAAAAAAGGCTATGTCTTGGGATTCTATAATGGAAAACCCAAGTTTTGCACATTTGCCCACCCAGACAGTAGCACCACCTGCCAGGACAGCCCTCTGAAAATCAGCTGGGTGAGCTGGGGAGCGGAGCATTGCAAGCACACTGCAGCACCTGGCACCTCTCGCAGCAAGGTGAATAGGAATGGTCCCAGAGTGAGCACTTCCTATGGGGCACTGCACTGCATGGGATGGCAGAGACCTCACTGTCTGAAGGTTTGTGTCATTTGTTGTAGCATCCACACAATTTACACCTAACGTGTCATACTGTAATAAAATGTTGATCTGGAAGTGAAAAAGCTGCACTCCTTGAAGAGCTTTTTGGATTCAAAGTACAACATTTGTTCCTATTTCCTACCTATCTTCAGTGTCACAGCTCCAGGACAAAGTTGCTGCCTTTCAAACAAATTCAATGCACTGTACTCACTTTCGTTGCAGATAATGCCGGTCCACCCAGGTGGGCAAACACAGCCACTGTTCTCACTGTTACATCTGCCTCCATTCATACAATCCTCACAGCTCAAGCTGCAGTCATTGCCAAAAGTATTATCAAGGCAAACTGAAAGGAAAAAAAATGCAGAAGGCTCAGTGAGCATCAGACAGAACACTTCTAGAGGCTCTTAGCTGTCCTTCCAGATGCACAAGTACAAAAGGCAACGGGCGTGACATTGACAATCAGCAGAAAAAGCCTATTCAAGTCATTAGAGTTCGTGCTGGAAGCACTGCAAATATCACCAAGTCGTGCCAAAATGTACTCCCAAGTGGACATTCCCAAATTTTCCGCTTCAAATTTTAATCTGAATAAAAGGAAAACTGGGACTGCAGCTGGAATTCATGCCCTTAAATACTGTGATTCCCCATCAAAGAGCACTTAAAAGTACTTTTTAAGAGCAAACAGTTTGCCTGCAGAAAAACTGAAATTGTGCTGATGCTAAATATAATTGTATACAACAAAAAATATTTATTGGGAGAGGACCTTTTCTCCTCGTGAGGCTTACCTTGTTGTTCTGTGATTTTAGTAGGTGCATTCTGTGCTGTAAAGCACAGACAAGCAATATTTTTAACAGCATAGTTTGAGTTATTCTAGGCAGACAAAGGATAATACACATTTATCACTTGCTTGCTTCCCCTTGGTTCAATAGCAAGGGTAATTTCAGGCAGAAAAGCTAAGAAATACAAAAATGCATTCGTGCCTCCCCATTCTGCCCTCCTTGTCTGCCCAGCTGTGAACACACACAGGCACACACTCTTCTCTCTTTGTGGGCTCTGTTGACAAAGGCAGAGAAAAATAAGGGTTCCTCTTTACTAAAATGCATTGGTGACAAGATCTTATCCATGTGATCAGACTATTGCCTTGCAGGCTTTACAGATGCGGCTGGAGGCTTTTTGGAATGAGATTTTAGAAAACATCTGAGAGCAAGCTGGCAGATTACTTCAGCTAGCAGCAAGTCAGCAGACTGGCTGCTTTTCACCAGCAATTTTCTGTGTGGGACCAGATTTCCTTTAGGTCTCAGCACCCAACTGTTTCTCCTCCTAAACCCGAGCAAACTCCCAGGTTTGCAGAGGCATTGAGAATCCCAGTGCTCCCACTCAGAACAAGTTGAAAATGCATACTTCAGAAGAAGAATGCAAATTACCACTATAAACTTCACGCTTCTACATTAGAAAGTCATTTAGTCTATAGAAAATCGTTAACTATTTGCTCCATTTAATCATTTAAAGCTTTTTTTTTTTTAATAATATAGATTCCGGTACATAAATACAGGGATATTGGAGAGGTGAAACAACTTACTGAGGCATGAGAAGTTTCTTTCCTTCCTCACCTTTTCCTACAAACCATCACATGCTGTAAATCCTCAGCTTTAGAAAAAGAGCAGGTGCTCAGCTATGACTAAAAATCCCCATGCATGTGTGGCTAAACATAGATAAAACATACAAAAACTTGTTAATAAATATTTGATTGAGGTTTCTATGCCTGATAATTTGCCCATGGTTACCTCATTTATTAGTTTCCCAACTGATTATGAGCGCTGTTGAGTATACCTGGATGCTACGTGATCTTGGAGGCCTAAATGGTTGTGTTGATTATAGCTGAGACCGGTTCTGATTCATTGCCTGTAGGGCGCAGCCCTCAGATGAGTAATTAGAGCTAATAAGGCATACGTAACAAGCACGAGTGAGCCATCAGCACTCATCAAAAGTGAGTGTTGGGTTTGAGCCCTTCCATGCTGTGGTTTCCATTTCCTGGGGAGAAACTGATGCTGTGTAGAGCGCAGAGGGTGCAAAGTTTGAAGAAGCACAGGACATGGTGTTCTATGTAGTTACCTCCCCGAGAACGTGCCCCAGCCACCACCAAAGCACCTGAACCTCCAGAGGAAAGAAAGTCATGTGGGTTTTTTTAATTCACAAATAAGAACGTGCACTCACCGGCTCTGTGCACCAGCGTCAGCTCCCCTCGCTGATCCTCGTCCTCACGCAGGGCCCCACGCACGTAGTGCAGGAGCTGGGGGGCACCTCTGAACTGCAGCCCCGGAGCCCCTGCGAAGCCCGACACTGCTGAGTCCCCTCCTAACGCTGACACACAATGCATACAAGGTTAGGATGACATCCCCAGACTTCCTCCCCAGTACCCGTCTTGCATTTGTGCTTTGGTGCTCGGTGAACCCCCAGCTATGCTCTGGTACATCCTCTTGCAGCCGATTCGTTTTCTGGTTTATGGATATGAACAGTTTTTGAAGCGCAAAGTAAGAGACAAGGAGAAAAAAAAAAAACTTCTCTTTTTTTCTGGAATTAAACCCTGGGCCTCAGATGAGACCATCCCTGTTACCGTGCCGTATTTTAAATGGGAGTTTAATTTTTCCCACCTGAAGTTCATGATTATTGATAGTGAGTGAAGGTCATTACTCCCAGTCATCTGGGAGATGACAAAGACAGCAAGTCTGGCTGCCCATTTTCAAAAACTAGAGCTGAAGCCTTACCATGATAGGAAACCAGCTGGCTTTCTTTCAGTTGGTTAAAATATCAAACTTTGCCTAAATTTTAGCAGCTGCTAAAATAGGTTATAAAATTAAGTTGCCAATCTGGTTGCGTAGGCAGAAATCCGAAATCATGCCACTGACTCCATCAAAGCTGAATCTGGACACCTTGGAGATGCCATGGACACACCTGAGAGCTCTCAAGTTGGGCTCCCCAAATCCCAGGACCTGGGAAGATCCCAGTTCTGAGTTCACAGATGAGAAATACTGACCAGCCCTTCAGGATACAACAGGAACTCACCGAGGCAGGAGCGCCGGTCAGCGCCCAGCCGGAACCCTTCCTTGCAGGCACATTCATACGACCCCAGGGAATTAATGCAGACGTGCTCACAGTTGCCATTCTCAAGATGACATTCATCCACGTCTAATAAACAGGCAAAAAGGCTGGTTAGTGCCTCTATTGGGAGAGTGTTCTCTGTAGAGGGCCAGAACTATTCTGAACATAAGGAAACCAAATTTTCATAGTACTTTGGGGCTATTGAGGGTATTAAAACATTTCAGCTCAGCATGGAAGAGATCATTCCACCTATGTTTTTGCCTTGAGTGAAAACAGCTGCTCTAAGCTGTTAAGCTCTGTTGATCCTTTGGCTATTCTGAGGGCTCTCCTTTTGCAGAAGCAGTCTTTAAAATACATCCACATACAGCATGCACAGAGAGGGGGAAAGGTCCCTGATTCATCTCCAACGGCCCATCTGTCCTTGCTGGATGTTGGCTTGCTGTATTCCAACATTACAAAGTGGAAATTTCCTTTTTAAACCATGCTGAGCCAGGTGGGATCAGTGCAGGGCACTCACCATCGCAGCCACAGCCGTCAGCACTGGGCTGGAAGCCGGCTCTACAGGTGCACTCGTAGCTGCCCACGTAGTTGATGCAGAACTGGGAGCAGCACGACTCGCCGGTCTCGCATTCATCCAGGTCTGCAAGGATGGGGCAGCTCAGTCAGCCCTGGGCTGAACTCTCCCCCCAGCATCAGAATGCAATGCACACACATAACAAGCAGCTATCGCACGGCAGTTTGCTTTTAACAGCACTCTAACCTTAACAGTGCAGCTGCTGGGGGCCAGGCTGCAAGGTGCAAATGTAGTTCTTGCGAACTGACAGTCCTCTGCAATACACAGATGTGGTCCATATCTGTAACTGGTATCCTGGGCACAGATGCGCCCGTGGTTAGATCTTAGAATGATAGAACCACAGTATGGTTGGGTTGGGAGGGACCTTAAAGCCCACTCAGCTCCACCCCTGCCACGGGCTGGCTGCCTCCACCAGCTCAGGTTGCCCAGGGTCTCTTCCATGGCTTTTGGGCACCTCCAAGGATGGGGCACCCACGGCTCTGGGCAGAAGTGCCAGGGCCTCACTGCCCTCTGAATTAAGAATCTCCCCCTAATATTTAACCTAAATCTTCCTCTTTCAGTTTAGAACCATTCCCCCCTGTCCTGTCACTATCAGACCACTCAAAATGCTGATCTCCCTCCTATTTATTAGCCCCCTTTAAGTACTGGAAGGCAGTTACGAGGTGTCCTTGGAGCTTTCCCTTCTCCAGGCTGAACAAGCCCAGCTCCCTTAATCTTTCTTCTGAAGAGAGAAGCTCCACCCCTCTAAGCATTTTTGTAGCCCTTCTGTGGACCTGCTCCAAAACATCTATGTCATTTTCATGCTGGGATCCCCAGTCCTGGATGCACTACTGCTGCTGGCATCTCACGAGTTGCCAAACCTCTTGTGATGCAGCCCAGGACACATTGACCTGAAGGGCTGCAAGTGCACAGCGCCGGCTCAAAGATTCAAGAATCGAGCTGCTATCTTCTGACTGCAGACTCCTGGCAGGTCTCCCCCTCCCAGCCTGCTGCCCTGCTCAGTGGCCATTGAAGGCCATCTTGTCAGTGCTGAGTTTGCAAAACATTTCTGAACGTTACCCAGGCGAAGAGCCGCAGATGGGAAAGGTCGGTGTCTCAATTAACCTTGGAGAGAGCACCAACGTTATTAGGAAACACGGGCAGGAGAAAGAGGAGAAGGAAAATGTAATTAATCAGTCGAGGTGAGGAGGTCAGCACAAAAATTATTAATGTAGGTTATTTGGACATGGAGTGTTTTCCAGAAATGTCACAAGCTGAGCTTCTCTGCACTTCGTCAGACGACACCTCACTCTGGGGTCTATTAGCAGCCCACTGTCTGTGCAGGAATGCCAAACGTACCTCCAAAAGAAGGAAATTTGTGCTGTTAAGAGCAGCTTTGCACTCCCTCGGCCTTGCCAAGCCCTTGACCTCTGCTCTCACTCCCTGGCTGTGGCCAGCAGGGTAGTTCTCACATTGACATCTCCATTAGGAAGTCACTTCCTCCTCTTCAGCACAGGGAGGGGGCTGAAGGAACCTTCTCAGCCCAACTCCTAGGCTCAGAATCTGTGTCTGCCTTCCTCTCTCCTTCCTCTATACTCTCATTTTTTGTGCCCCAGCATCAGCCACCCTTACAGAGCTGTGTTTCCCCCTCCCCTGCTCATCCATTCTCCCTGCTCTGAACTTTTCTCCTTTGAGGACCTCCGTCCTTGCTGTCCCCAGAGCTCCCACTCCGTGCCTCTCTTTCCATCTAACTGTTCTTTTCCACAATGCCTGCTCCTTTTTTTCCTCTCTCTTCTTGTCTATTCCTTAAAATTTTAATGGCATAGTGATAATAGAAAGAGATAGCATAGCAAAAGCTGTAAAGAAAAACAATCCTGTCATAAAAACATATAAAACATGAGGGAAATTTTAAGCTTTTTGAAGCAAAAATAACTGTAATTCTATGGCTTCCACTTCCTAAGTGACACTTCACACAGCTCACCACTAAGCACAGAAACAGAACAACTTCCACAGCACAGAGCAGAGTCTGCACATGCAGCACTGCTGAAAAGCAGCCATCCTAATGCAGTCGTAATGCTCCCATCCTAAACTGGGTAGAGAGGGAAGGAAAACAAAACAAAGCCTCAGCGATGTGTTGCTTGGGCTGTATGCAGATGTGGTCTTGACAGCATGAATTGTACCCTGGGTTACCTGTGCATGCCTTGCCATCTGAGCTGAGCACGTAGCCATCGTGGCAGGAGCAGCGCGGCCCTGTTGCTGTGTGCTCGCAGCCGTGGGAGCACCCACCGTTGTCCTCCTGGCAGCTGTCCACTATCTCCATTTCAATGCCTTGCAGAGAAATAAATAAGAGGGATGGCAAAAATGAGCACAAGTGGAGATGCACTGGAGAATGAGTGCTGCACATGAAAGCATCCATGAACAAGCAAGCTGCTGGCAGGGAAGAGAAAGCCAGCTCATACCTACATGCAGGAACAGCACAGCCCTGAGCCACTGAAGTATGGGGATAGGCAGCAAGCTCTGCCCTTGGCCCAAAGGAGGTATGGAAGCATTTGAACAGACCAAGTGAGTCAGCTCAACCAAGTGTGCCTGTGCTTTCCAAAAAGCTGCTTTTAGTTGATTTCCAAGCACAAATTCTGTGCGTTTTCATCGCAGAGTTCCACTGCTGAGCCTGATGGCTAGCCAACAATCTACATGCTTTGACCCTTCAGTGGGGATCCAAGTAATGACAGCACGATGCTGACACCAGTCCCCTTCACACTGGCAGATCTCTCCACTCTCCCACACTTGTCTGGGTTCAGACATTTTGGTCAAGTTCAGTGGAAACCTTCATACAGGAAGAGGAACATCTATCCACCTCTTTCCCATCCAGCTACTTCATGAAATGATTTCTTTAGGAAGAAAAAAAGCTCAGTTATAAAGCTTCTCTTCAATTAGCCCTATTGCTGCCTTAGAGAGCAATCTAGAGAGGAATTTTCCATGCCGTGCAGGGGAGCTGAGAAACAGCACCCCTAAAGGAGCCATTGTACATCCAGAAGTGCTGCTCAGAGCAGGATGTGGCAGAGCTGGCACAGGTGGATGGCATTTCCCCTCTTCTGCACCTCATAGATACATCTCCACTGGTGGCACTGATCCTACTCCATTTTTCATTTCAGCTTACCTGGAAGAGGGCATCAGTGTGGGGAAGATATATGGAAGGCTACATCTAATCCATTGTGTGGTTGTTTGCATCAGGGAAAAGAAATCTAGGCTGCTGTCCAGTATGCTAAGTTGGGATTTACAAGCCCAGACTTTATGCATTATCTTTGCCATTTACTTTGTCTTAGTTGTTCATTAGTAAAACACGGATTTCCCTACGCCACTGGGGAAATGAGAGAATAAACAAAGACTGTGAATTGCTCAAACACTGTGATAATCCTGATCACAAAAATATGCAGAATGTTTGTGTTTATATTGCTTGCTCCATAGCTTTGTGCATAAGGCACAGAGAATCCCCGTTCACAGAGACCTGCTGAACATTGAGGTAAAAATACAATATATTATACATTATTATATTGCTTTCAGTGTACACTGATATTTTCAAAGTGATTTTCATCCTTATTAAATATTTCTTACATGCAGATTCTTGAAGTACACATTCACTCTCTGGCACACCATGTATTTTCCTAAGGAAATCCTGCTGAAAGTTCCTGCACTGTGATATTGGACTGAATGATCACTGCCCACCTCTGCTAAAACAGGTCACGCTTTTGTGTGCATTTCAGTGAGCTTATGTTATGTCCATAATAACACCAACTCTTTCACACCATCTCTTTTATTAACCTAATCTTACCCTTAAGGACAGTGCAGGGATCACCTACCAACAAACCAATCTCCCGCTCAAGGATGGCACGGCAGCTTAGGAAACCCTGCTGTGTGTAGGGAAGAAAACAGGGCTCGCTTATTTTAGCTTGGGAAATTTTAGCTGTTCCAATATATGTATTTTTTTCATTCTAAATCTTATTTTATTTCCCCTTTTTAAGCATCTACTTAATAGTGTCAATAATCTCTGCAGAAACACGAGCAAACCTATGCAGATGAAGACAAGAGCAGAATGTCACGTTGGTTTTCTTCCACATCAGACTTGGCATGTAAGAAAATGGGGAGAGGGAGGGTAGAAATGAATACATTTCACAGAACAGCAATATTTTGGTGGTGCTGGAATAGAATTCACCAGGCTCTGAAGATAAACCAACAAGGAGATTTGCTCTTTGAAATGCAGTAATTAAGGTCGGTGAACAGAGGCTTAAGAAGGTATCAACCTGCAAAAATGGCAATAGCAGAAGATGAAGAAAATAATATTAAGCTTGAGTTTTTGCATATACTTATTTTGCTGGGAGTGTTAATCCAACTGAATTAAAAATGAAGCCTAGCAGTTGGCAGATAAGGCAGCCTGAAAGGCAGAGCTGTAAAGCTGTCACTTACGGTAGCACTGCTTCCCATCAGCCCCCAGCTCGAAGCCGGGATTACAGGCACAGGTGAAGGATCCCAGCGTGTTCACACAGCGATGAGCACACCTGGCTCTCTCTTCTGCACACTCATCAATGTCTAGGAAGCAGAGAGAAAGGCAAAGACATTAAAAAAAATATCGCCCTATGATCATGTGGCTGGCTGCGTTTCCAAATGTCCAGTGGAAAGAGCATCTTGATGTGAGTCTACAAATGACAGCATCTGATGGATCCAGGAACACTGAACTCAGAGCATTATAATCCAAAACAATATTTTTTTTTCTACTACCTTGAGCCCCTCAGCATGAATTTTTGCATCAGACATCATATTTACTGTATCGACCAATGTAAGACGGTTTCTCTGAAAGTAATGCCTCATATTTTATTATGTTGGCTCATGATGTCAGAAGCAGATGGTGGTGGTATGTTCCATCCAGAGGATATGGCACTCACTGACATTCATCGATGTTTGCTGAACATTTATGGAGACCAAATGGTGAACGTGAGTGAAGTGAGGCAGTGGACGGTATGTTTCAGCAGTGGCAGCATGATCCAGATGGCCGTGCACAGCTGTCACACCATGCAATGAGAAGCCTCTCAATCAGCTCATCATGGTGGTGGCTACGTCGAAAAACAGTGTTTTGTAGCTGAGAATTTGCTCTATTAAACAGTGTAGTTGTGCTCTTTGTATCCGCTGTAGTTTCCATGGTGACAAATAGAAGGCATTACTTTTGGAGCAATCAACATAACTTTTCTATATTTCCTCTACCAAGAGCAATGATAACAGAAGGTGCTTGAAGAACTCAGACAAAAGTCCAACTCCTTCTACTCTAAAATTAGCACTAGGTCCTCACAGCCATTACATTCAAATTAATGGAAGAGGAAATATTTGATTAGTTCCTGAGTCTTAAATGATTTGGATTAAATGGCAGCAAGTACAATGGAGGCAGATCCTGTCTGTCACATCCACAAATCCTGAAGTTCCTTCTGCAGAGAGGAATCCCCTCTCATCAGAGGAGAACATAGAAAAGGAAAGGAGCTCTGTGTGGGGAAGGGAAGGGAAGGGAAGGGAAGGGAAGGGAAGGGAAGGGAAGG